>JAQLOM010000003.1:935177-946035 GCA_030068315.1 Chrysichthys thysi
CACACACACACACACACACACACACACACACACACACACACACACACACACACACACACACACACACACACAGACGCGCACACACAGATGTGCACACACACACACACACATGCACTGCTTTCTTAAAAACCTTGTTTGTTTTTGCTGCAGTGATGTTTAACGATATTAGCTCCAGTTATTGCTCATTTTAATTAGATCACAGTTTCACATTTACTAAAAGCAATAGTTTTTCAACGCTTTTCAACAAAAAAACCCCTTTTTTATCGTTAAATAAATGGTTTAGACATTGGAAAACATAAATATAATCAAGCACAGAAGCACATATAACAGAGATGCCAATATTTATGGATTATTCATAGGCAGAAAAACCCGCAATTCATCATGGATGAACTCCATGCAGTGTTTCAGTGTGTCCAGATGAAGTCTGAAAGTGTCGATTCAAGACAAGACCCATTTTCTGACCCGTTGCCATGGTGATATAGGAGACAAACGACAAAAACAGAGAAAAAAACGATGACTATGACAATGACGTTTCAATTTTCATTTTTACAAAGCCAAATGCAAATAAAATGATCCTGGAATAAAGCCTGACTCACCGATGGGGAAGGGACCACTAGTGGTTACTTTCTCTTCTTTCTGATGTCATCTAAGTGATCTTTGACCTGTGAATTCCCCGTGAACCAATAGAAAGCAAGTGGGCGGGACTGTAGTGTATTTGCTTAGTAACTAATTTGCAGGGGCGGCACGGCAGCTAAGTGGTTAGCACTGTTGCCTCACAGCGAGAAGGTCCTGGTTCGATCCCCGGGGTCGACCTGGTCGCTTTTCTGTGTCTGTGTGGGTTTCCTCCGGGTACTCCGGTTTCCTCCTACAGTCCAAAGACATGTACATTAGGTGGACTGGCGACTCTAAATTGCCCATGAGCCTGCATGTGGCCTGGTAATCCATGCAGTAGATCTGTGTGATCATAGCCACGACAATCCTCATCTGGTCTGATTTGCGACAGTGTGGGGATCGACACAAAGACGTAAAGAGAAGAAGAAGAAGAAATAATAAGTATATGCTACATAAATAAGGATCTCTGTTTTCTTATTATTTTCTTATCTGTTTTCTTATTGCATGGATTGCCATATTGGTGCTTGTCGCACATCCGAAAAATTACAAATTAAACGTCTCGTTTTTCCCTCCGAGTGGAATGTTGACTGCAGATGAGGTTAGCTAAACGCTATCTCTGAATTAGCAAAGGATCTTTTCTCATTCGAGATGTTATTTTTTACAAAGACACTTAGACAAAGAAACAACAGACTAACATTTTAGTTAGCATCAGTTTCCACGCTAGACTTTACTTGTTAGCAATGTTGGCACCGAGTCCAGAGAATTGAACAAATATGCTAATTTGAACATGTGGCCACGCCCATCCCCTGATAAACTAGAGGTTTTCTAAGCTGATGGTATTGTACAAGGAGCTGAAAAACCCCCAACATCTTCAGCTTGGAGTTCAGAGTATAATCTGTATGCGCAAGCCTGTAATTTATTCATTTGTAATTTGCATATTGCAACCTGATTGGCTGTTCTGTTTTATGACATAATAACACGTCACATTTCACACATTCAACACTAACTCTGCGCCCCACACTTTAAGTCATTTCCCCTGAACGGATTTTAATCACGAAGAACCGCTTTTCTGATGTTTAGGGTGACTTTTGTCACGCCTTTACTGATCTGATGAGGAAATAAACAGTAACTCAGAGGTCCATGTTAATGATTTTCACTGCACTTGAACTGACTGTCTTGTCTCTTGCTGTAGCGTTTCCTTGGGAATTGACCATAGGTATCTTCTTTGCTTTTTTCCTTTTCTCTGCACTGGCATGTTGTAACTGTAGGCATGTGCTGATGGTCGGTTACGGTACTGCATGTGTGATATGGTTTACGACTACAGTAAGCAGGCTGCATTTTTCTGTCGTGTTTGTGCTCCTGAGATGAATTCTCTCCCACTGGACAAATCTGGACAAATCTGATGTTCATCATATGTCCTTTGTGAAGAATCCAATACAGCGGTACCTTGGTATTCGACGCTGCTTGGTTCCAGAGGTGACGTTCAATACTGAGTCATTTTTCCTCCATAAGAAATAATGTAAACCAAGACAATTGGTTCCCTGCCTCCCAAAATTCCCAATATTGTACCGGATTTTTAGGACATTTCACTCATAAGTGACAATCCTATGAAACTTAAACATAAACTAACCCTATTAAACATTGCTCTGAATAAAAGTTGAGATCGTCGATCTTGGAATTTGATATTCTTCGGTGAGATCAGTTACACACACACCACTTTCATATTTCGCCCTGATTTCTGTTTGACCCTCAGTGGTTGTTCTCAGGGCTTTTCTCTCGGCCCCAGTGCTGCCTGAACTCCCTTTCTTGCTAGACAGGGTTACTGTATTTAACCGTGAAACACTAAATTAACACACCTGGGGTTATGGAGCGGTCCCTCACAGATGATGCGTACACTACGGATGCGACGCTCGGTCTGATTCGGCTTTGTTCACGCCGGGCGTATGGGGTATGAAATGGTGGCGTGATAAAAAAAAAAGTAGTTCCTATAAAGTCGTATTTAACAGTAAAAGACACTAAAATACTTTACAAAACTGAGCCTTTTTGGGAGAAAATCACTTTTAATTAAGATTTGGTTTGTAATTTTTTTCCCGGAATATTGATATTTGTCAAAATCCATGGAAATCGTGAAAAATTATGAAAACATTTGTCGAGGCAAATACCATGCCGAGGGTAATTTCCGCGGAAAAAAAATCTTACGGAATCGCGTCGAATACCAGTTTCGTCGAATATTAAGGACATCGAATATCAGGGTACCGCTGTACTTCTATGGCAGATAAAATAGTTCATTCTGACTAATGTCGTCTTTTCACTGCTCCTGACTCACCACCACACGTCATTCATGTGGAACGTGGTGTAGAGTCTCACCGGGGCCCAGTTTCCCATTTTACTTGGCACTGGATGTGATGAAATGAAAAATAAATTCACTCAATTCATGACTTGATTCGATTCGTGGTACGGGGTTCACAATTCTATTTTGCCGCAATATTTAAAAAAAAAAAAAGGAAAGAAAAATTAAAACCGAATTTTATTACCAAGAAATGGGACGTTCATTTCCCTGCACTTTCTCAACTTAAATATACTTTTGTTAAATTAAAAAGAAAACATCATTTTGTTTCTTTCTTTTCTTTTTTAAATAACCAACAATAATTAATCATTATCATTTGCAGGGCAGGTTAAAAATATAATAGCTTATTAATTCAAATATTCCTTTCAGTAACAAAAGAAAACCCACCTATGCAGTTACTGCTGGGAAAAAGTATGAGGTTAATCAGGCTTGTTATTTTTCATTTCCCTCGATTCAAATTGTCATTAATTTGTACAGCGATTCATCAGTGCGTAATATACGGCTACATGCCTAGCGTTTAATCTAACTATGATATTTTCACAGGAAATATAAAAAATTCTCACAGTTTTACAGTCTAAGTATATCACAGTTTTGTTTTTATTCCACATTTCAGATAAATTCCACATTTACTTAATTGTCAAATCGAGCAGTAAGTCCTTTCTGTTAGCTAGCTGATGTTAGCTAGTCGGCGTTACGGCTGTGCATAATAGCTTAGGTTCTCCACAGCTAGCTAGCTAGCTAACTGGCTAACTGCGTCAGGCATGTCTTGGTGCAAACAAAATGTAAACACAATCAGTCTACCCCATCAGTGTCAAGCGAAAGTAGCTAACGCATGCTGAAAAAGTTGCTAGAAGTCACCAGATTGACTAATTTGCATATTCATGACCATTGGTTATCAAGTACTAATGAAAAATTTCCAAATACAGTGTGATGTGAGCCAGAGAGACGCACTGAGACAGGATAGTTGTGAACATGTGCTCAAAATGTCGCCTTTTCAAGGTTCCCAAATTCACAGCCACTAGGGGGCGCCTCCGGTCGTATCCACAGGTCATGTGCAGTGAAAACCTGGCATCGCAGTACATTTTTAATTTTATCACTTCCACATTTTTGTAGTGATGCATCTTGCAGCATTGTAGTGCTATTGTTAGCGGTAATAATTAGTTAATGATTGTGATCGTGATGTGAAAGTTTCCTCAGAACACATTTACACTGCAACACATTTACGCAATCATTTCATTTCCGAATTTTCAATCGTTCTTGTTTCCTGGTGTGACGGCCTGCAGGACGTTTTATCGTTTCGAGGCTGCGTGGGACAGCTCCATGCACAACTCCCTGCTGCTGAACCGGGTCACGCCGTACGGGGAGAAGATCTACATCACACTCTCGGCGTACCTCGCGGTAAAACAGCCACAGTTTTTTAATAAGTACACCTCAGCTGTAAAATTAGCCCAGATAATTACAGTCATATTTACAGTGAGCATCAGCATGAAGGGTTTTCCTTTCGTACTGCGTTTTCTTCTCTGGAGCTCCTGAATAATTAGGAGATGCTTTGATTGAAATCCCTCAGATGGAGAACTGCACCCAGCCCACCGTCATCACCAAAGACTTCTGCATGGTGTTCTACTCGAGGGACGCCAAGCTTCCCGCGTCGCGCTCCATCCGTAACCTGTTCAGCACCGGAGCTTTCAGGCCCTTAGAGAGGTGAGGAATCTGTAGAGCTCTGATTCATGAAAGTAAACTGCTTTATTTCTAAATGTATATGTGAATAAAAACCATGCAGTGGGTCCTGCCACAGTCAGACAACTTTGTGTAATATAATCACGTAACCGCAGCACATGCTGTGTGGAATTTAGATTTATTAGTACTTTTAATTCATGTTAGCATCAGGTATTTTTCCAACAATTTAGCATGCTAGTTAACGTAGAGTCCGTACTCCATGTGCCTTCCTGTCCTTCATGTTCCTTTTACTGTCCAAGCTCTTTATCCTTAACTAACCATAAACTGTTCTCTGATTATTTGAGTAATAGTTTGTTTTTATTTTCAGTAATCGTGTGACCGGAGTGTATGAGCTCAGTCTGTGCCATCTGGCGGATGTTGGAAGTCCAGGTAATGAAAACACTTTGTAGTTTATCAGTTATTACAAATAACGAGCAAGGTTTTCTTATACAGTAAGGAATAACAACACATACGTAACTCACACACACACACACACACACACACGGGAGTGCATGCTGCTGTTCTCGCAAAAACAAACTGATTATTCTTCTGTAACAGCAAGTAGTAAAGTGCGTCCTTCCTCTTAACCCTGGAAAACCAAGACCACCTTATCATAACAGGAACAATATCTCCACTGGATAACATTAAATGAACCCTTTCCTACAACATGTTATGAAATGGTCCTTATGAGTCCTGGGATGTCCCCTAATGTCCACCAACCAGTGAGTGGGACTGTGAATTCCCTGTGAACCAATAGAAAGCAAGTGGGCGGGACTGTAGTGTGTTTGCTTAGTAACTGATTAGCAGGGGTGGCACGGCGGCTAAGTGGTTAGCACTGTCGCCTCACAGCGAGAAGGTCCTGGGTTCGATCCTCGGGGTCGACCTGGGTGCCTTTCTCCAGTTTCCTCCCACAGTCCAAAGACATGCACAGAGGGGATTAGGCTAATTGGCGACTCTAAATTGGCCGTAGGTGTGAATGTGAGTGTGAACGGTTGTCTGTCTCTGTGTGTCACCCTGCGCTGGATTGGTGACCTGCCCAGGGTGTAACCCCGCCTCTCTCTCTCCTGAAGTCAGCTAGGATTGGCTCCCAGTTTCCCCCCGTGACCCTGAACAGGATTAAGTGTCAGAATATGAATAAAGACGAATAAATAAAACAAAATTTAGAAGAAAGAAGTGGGACTCAATATTTGGTTCCTGTTAGGGTTAAGGTAAAGTCAGGGTTAAATATTACCCCAGGGGGCTACAGGGTTAAACTACAGCAATTTAACAACTATTTGTTCCCCATTTCTTAAAGAACCACTTGGATTATAGCAGCTACAAACAGTTGTTCTTTCACTGGCCACACTTATGTCTTTTTTCTTCAACTTAACAAGACAAGAACAACATCTGTCATGTTACGGAGCAAACACAAAGAAGCATAAAGTTAAAGCTATAAGATGGGATATGTGTGTGTGTGTGTGAGAGAGAGAAAGAGAGAGAGAAACAGACCGAGAGCTCAGAAAAGATGACTTGTTTTACTGTTATTCGATAATAAAGAACACCATTTTGAACAATTTGTTTGTGAATGTAGTGATGATGGATGCATTACATCTGTATTTGGAAGTCGGATATCTGAAATCCGAGTCAGAAATACCAACTGGAACGCTTCCTGAAGTCGGATTTGTGACTCGGAAAGCGGGGAGCTTTTAACCCCAGGTTAAAATCCAAAACAGCGCCCCCTACCTGAACAGGAAGCGAAAGCTGTATTTTTATCCTGTTTATTAAACTTCTGTGTGTTTTTGTGTCATTTAATCAGTCGTCCACACAGCACTGTCCGAGTTTTATCTGTGCTCATGTTGATACGGTGTTCTGATGCGCTAAATACTGCGTCACATGTTGTTTTCAGGTCGTGTTGCTAATTAATGGCTAGCGGCTACCTGGTAGTGACCGCCCCTGGCTTCCCCCACCGCATCCCTTTTAAAGAAAAGCCCTAAAAGGAAGCTGAAATTCCAGTTTAAAACTTGAAGATTATGTTTCACAGGGTGAGATCAGATTACTAGGAACAGATTTTGATTAGATTTGCAGTAAAGCACCCGGAAAGGACAATAGAGCGCGCGCAGTAGTGGTTTCCCTGGAGGCTCTATATTGGTTTTCCAACTTATACAAACGGAATGCAGTTCAGCCCGGCATGACGTCATTCCCAGCTCCGAAATCTGACGTCTGAGGCAAAGGAAACATAGCGCCACCTCTGACTGTGCTAACATGCTGACACTGGAGACTCCTTCCATAAACAACAAGGAAACTTCACCATCAGGGATCATGCATGTTTTTTTAGCAGGGATGTACACATCCCTGTGAATGCGCTGTTACTATAGAAACGATAACTTATAAGAATGAGCGCATTAATCTAAACATGTGATTTGTAGCTGCACTACTGTCAGAGCTGCTCTTAGAGAAGCTAATCAACACCTTGTGACCAATCAGAATCTGCGTGTGTGTGTGTGTGTGTGTGTGTGATCAGGAATGCAGAGGAGGCGTCGGCGTGTGTTGGACACCTCGGTGGCGTATGTCCGTGGTGAGGAGAACCTCGCTGGTTGGAGGCCTCGCAGTGACAGTCTCATCCTGGATCATCAGTGGGAGTTGGAGAAGCTCAGTCTCCTGCAGGAGGTATGGAGATCTACTATATATATAAGAATAGAACTATAAGAAGTATTTGCCCCCTTCTTGAATTCCTCTATTTTGGTTTATTAACTACAATTTATTGTTTCTGATCTCCAAACAAATTTAATATAAGACAAAAAACAAATCACAGTTGTCAAGTGATCCTGTGATGTACTGATGAACAAAATCTCCCCTAAATGTATATCATCTGTGTGTACAGGTAATTGTCCGCTAAACTTAATACTTGGTTGGGCCACTTTTAGCAGCAACAACGGTAATCAAAAGCTTTCGGTAACACAAGACCCGTCTTTCACATCGCTGTGGAGAAATTCTGACCCACTCTTCTCTACAGAAGTGCTTTAATTCAGTCACATTGAAGGGTTTGTAACTATGAACGGCCCTTTTCAGGTCCTGCCACCATATTTCAATGTGGTTCAGGTCAGGACTTTGACTCGCCCACTCCAAAGTTTTAATTAGCGGACTTGCGCTTATTCTTCGGATCGTCGCCTGATGTATTAATCACTTACGCTTGAGCTTCAGATCACGGACTGATGACCGGACGTTCTCCTTTAGTACTTTTTGGCAGGCAGCTGAATTCATCCTTCCCTCAATTATGGCATGTGTGTTGTGTTTGTAGGTGGAGAAGACGAGACACTATTTGCTGTTGAGAGAGAAGCTGGAAGCGTCTGTGCTGCTGAGTCAGGAGTCTCTGTGCAGTAAAGACCTGATGGAGTCGCCTAAATCCCTCAGTCCCAATCTGGCAGGCAGCCCGGTACTCGATGGAACCAATGAGAGACAGAGGGAGCTGGCTGCCAAGGTGAGCACTGTTTGCATCCACATTATTTATTTATTCTCACCGAACAACTGATTTGACGGTGTCAGGTCATATGTAACCAAAAGCCTGAAAAGAATGTGTTTAGCTAACTAAATTTAACACTAAAGAGAGTGATTCATAGCTAAATTTAACAGCAGAGTTGACAGATTTGACATTATCCAGCTAAGTTTGTCCATAAGACTGAAGGATTTAAGGTTAGATAGCTAAATGTGACTAAAGAAGCATTTTATTTAATGTTTGCTAGCTAAATTTAACCAAAGAGACATCAGATGTTATATTATTTCCCCATAGGAACAAGAGAATTAATGTCATCTAGCTAAATCTATCCACAGGGATGACCAATTTAATGTTACCTAGCTGAGTTTCACTACAAGTCTAGGATAGGTTAGGATCAGCTAGCTAAATTTAGTAAAAAAAAACTAACTAAATAAAGAAGCATCAAATTTAAAGTTATCTATCTACAGTTAGCAATAAAAACGATGCAATGGACATTAGCTAGCTAAATTTAATGAATAGCTAAGACGTTTATGGTTAGCTACAACTAAAGAGACATCATATTTAATGATTCCTAGCTGAATATACCAGCAGAGTTGACAGATATGACATCGTTTGGTTAAATGTACCCACAAAGCTGAAGGATTTAAGGTTAGGTAGCTAAATCTAATCAATAAAACATCAAATTTAATGTTAGCTTGTGGAAGTTGCCCAAAGAGACATCACTTTTATGTTATCAATCTAATGTTAACCATAGGAACAACAGCTTTTATATTATCCAGCTAGCGTTAATCAAAGAAACATCAAATGCAATGCGTTCTAGATAAATGTTTTAGCATTAGCTGTTTAAATTTAATCATAAAGATTTCATGTTTGATTTATTTAAAAAAAACAGAGACAAGAGAATTGACGAAATCTAGCTAAATCTAACAAACAGCTAAAACAATTATGGCTAGCTAGCCAAACGAACACTGGCACACAATTTTGGTGCTTTCTAGCTACATTTTAGCTAGACATTGTATACTGTAGATAAAGAAAACCATCATACCAAGATGTAATGCTAGATAGCTAAAATTAACCATATAAATAACAGATATAACCGCAGATTGCTAAAATCTAGTTAGATCTAATATTATTGACCTGCATTAAACGTTAAATGTTAATTTAACGTCATTTAGATATAATTTAACAAACAGATGGCTGATTGACCACTTTCTGGCTATATTAAACTTGGGATTTCAGATATCGCATCATCAAGCTAAGTGTAACCAGAGGTTTGCCGTCTTGGCCAAGACTCCCTGGAAGAAGAGGTTTTATACCTCAATGGGACCTTCCTGGTTAAATAAAGGTTAAATAAAAATAAAATAAAAGGAACAGTAGATTTACTGTTATTTAGCTAAATCTAACCATGTAAGGACTTTTCAATGTTAGCTAGCTGAACTCAATAATTGGAGAACCGAATTAACATAAGCTAGCAAAAATTTAACCCTTGATATGATAATGGCTTGCTGAGGGATACTAATGATATTTTAAAAGATTTTTGAAATGACAACAATGTCACATTACATATAGCCCGTGCCTCGAGTGTTATTCGCACAAAGCATTTACGTGGCCAACTTTTACACACGTTAAATTATACAAAATTATAAAACGATACACACAGTTAATAATTGTGAAAAAGCTGGTATTTGTGGTCTAATGGTAACGCTCTTCCTCTGGTCCTCAGTGTCTGCGACTGCTCATGCACACGTTTGACAGGCAGTACAGCCAGGTGAGCAGCAGTGCCAGTGAGAGCAAGGTGAGCCTTTACCGCCCCGGTTCCCCACCCGCGGGCCTCGTCTCTTTCCTCCATTCATACAGACTGGCCCTCTGTCTGCTCTGCCTCTCTACTTCATGAAGAGAGAGCCACCATCAAGCTCATCTATCTCTGCCTCATGTACATAGACTAGTCCTAAACTAGCTATTTCGTACTTAGACTTATTTAGATGAAGAAGTTATAAATCTAGAGCAGTCATTAAACCTACATTAATAAACCTGCTCTATCAGTTTTGCCTCATTTAGAATGAGCCGTCTTGTTTGCTATACTTCCTTTAATTAGAGTAATTGTAAATTTGCCTTACATCGTTTTTCAGACCACGCTTAAATAAATCCTCTCCATATTTTTACCTTTTTTAAATTAGGAAGTAATAAATCTAGGGTTATCTAGAGCAGTTGTAAATCTGCAGTACTTCATTTACACAGAGTATTTATAAAACTGCTGTAAGTCATTTGGATAGAAATGTCAAAAGTCTGCACTGAGCAGTCAAAATAAAACAAAAAACAAAACCCTGCTCTACCTAATTTAGGCAGAGCTTTCAAAAAATCTGCCCTTCCTGATGTATATAAAGTGATCATAAATCTGCTCTTCTTTATTTAGATAGAGCGGTCCAAAATACTGCTCTACCTCATTTACACAGAGTATTTTAAAAAAACAACTGTTGTAACTCATTTATGTAGAGGTGCCAAAAATCTGCTCTGGGCAGTCAAAAAACAACAAAACTCAAAACTGTGCACTGCCTAATTTAGGCAAAGCTTTCAAAAAATCTTCTCTATTCTTATGATTTGTATAAAATATTCATAAATCTGCTCTGCTTGCTCTAGATAGAGCGGTCCAAAAGCTGCTCTACCTCCTTTACATAAAGTGGTCATAAGTCTGATCCACCTCCTTTAGATGG
>JAQLOM010000003.1:1270281-1285039 GCA_030068315.1 Chrysichthys thysi
CGGAGTACCCGGAGGAAACCCACACGGACACGGGGAGAACATGCAAACTCCATACAGAAAGGCGCCCAGGTCGACCCATGGATCGAACCCAGGACCTTCTTGCAGTGAGGCAACTGTGCTAACCCCCACACCACCGTACCGTCCCCCCATTAGTATTTAGCAATATTTAGCAATATTTTTAAAACCTTGTTTTGGAGGGAATACCAGCACCATTCGAAATTGTGTGATGTCTAAAAATATTGAAGACCCTTGCAAACGATCTGAGTGCATGTTCACACCTATTAGGGCATTTGTCAGGTTCAAATCAGAGCAGATTTGATACTTTTGCTTTGGTTTCACATAAATAAACCAAAAATTATGGGTTTAGGGGTCTGCCTGGCTGAAAACGTCCTCGTAAAGCTTTCATTTGTTGGTTAAAAATACAGCACTGAAAACAAGGTGAATAAATCTTTACCAAGTACCTGTTAAAAGCACGGACATCAAAGATGGAGCCCATGAGATGTCTCCAGTGCTATTGCTCTGTCCTTTGGCTGCATTTGTGCTTCATGGCTCACTTTAGCAGCTCATATCCATTTAAAAAAACAAAACAAAGAAACAGCATGCCATGTTTGATTCACTTCTTGCAGTTGGGTTGCGTTGAGTTGAGTCACTTTCTTACAACAATCAAACTGTGCTAGAGTTTACTTGCAAGAGGAGGACTACCTTAATTAGACACTCTTGGATTGTTGTGTCCTCACTTGCCTAAAGAAACCCACAGAGGAACAGAACAAACATGGGCTGTGTTCCAATATCAATACTTTCATGAGTACACGTACACGTAGTACAGTGTCCGCACTTAGTAAGTGCGCAGATTTCAGTAGGTAAGTGTTGTTCCAAATCGCCTACTCCATGGTGCACTTACCAGAAATTACGATCACGACTGCCGCCGCGGCTCGTCATCCCGCCAAAAATCATCCCCGACTTTGAACGGCGAACAGATTTTTAACCCTTCACAGATTTCTAGCTTGCGAAATGACTCTGCTAATGCGGGCTGTGTGGAAAATCCGTTCCGGTAGCCATTTTTCATTTATTTTTCGAGCCGAGTCGGGTCCGCCTCTTCTGCTACGTAGCTAAGATAGCGGCCGTTCAGTGCGAAAAGTGTACATTGTTCCACACTCCAAGATTGGCCGTTATGAGGGCACCATCCGGGTCCTTTCAATACACTTATTTTCGCCGCAATCGTAATGGGAACGCCCGACGGACTCAAACTAAGCATAGTAAGTACAGAAAGTATGGATATTGGAACGCAGCACTAAAGTTCTGCTCAAACATGTGTTCAAAGCATCATTAGACTACTGCACGGAGAACAGTTTGGATAGAGATTGCACTATTGGCTAGAGACTGAGACTGTCACTGGAACCATTCATGATGTACACTTGAGCCAAGTCTTTACCTTCTTATGGGGCAACCACATACCAAAGAGCAAGGGTTGGGAAGACCCTTAAGTTGAAGAACATTGATTTTCTTCCTGTGACTATTTCTGTTTGTTACCTTACCACAGGATCCATGTCTTCCTGAATCTCTGGGCCCAAGCTGCCAGATTTGGATTTAAACATCCTGGTACTTGGTAGTCCTAGTTCACAGGAGCCACCAAACAGTCCCAATGCATGGATGATACACCACCATGTATGCCGCCCCCTATTCTTGCCAAACCTACTCTTAGGTTACTTAAACAAAAAAAAGTGAAGAACTTTCGAGTTTCTGAAGATGGAAACTTTTTATTTCCAAGAGAAGTGTTGGAGCGGCCACTTTGAATCAAATTGAAATACGCTCATTCGGACAAGAAGGATAAAAAATGCAAATGATAGTAACATGTGAAACACACCACAGCATAGCGTGGCACACAGTGAAATTCTTTTGCTGCATTTGACCCATTCACCAAGTGAAGCAGAGGGGCAGCCGAACAGTGCAGCACCCAGGGAGCAGTGCTTGGGGACAGTACCTTGCTCAGGGTACCTTGTCAGTCCTGAGCCTTGAACCCACAACCTTCCAACTGAAGGGCCAGTGCCCTGACCACTAGGCTACCACTGGCCAGGATACCAGAAATTCTGATCTTGTCTGTAGATGTCACAATGTCCATGTCTGAAGATGCTCTCTGTTTTATTTCAGCACGATTTTCATTTCCTAATTCCGATCAAAGCAAGTAAAAGCATGCTGCCGTTTTACTGACCTTAAAATAGCTTAACCTCTGAAAGACGAAGCAGTGACACGTCAGTCATAAAAGGAAAAAAAATAACCACCTCTCGTCTTGTTCATTAGCTTCACATCAGAGTGATGATTAAGAAAACTGTTTCAGGTTTAGACCCAATGAAAAGACAATGAGCCTCCATAAAGTGGGCTGTCCTCCCAATTAGGGATATATGGCCATGCGAAAATCAAGTGACCTTAGTGGAACTTTATGAAGCGCTGAAACGTAGCGGTACCTTTTAACAAGGTTAATTTAACTCCACTAAAAATGTAAAGGACCATTAAGTCTGCGCAAGAGGCCATCACCATCACTATTAAATCAATGAGAGCCATTAAAACGTGAAAGGCCAATCCTCCCAAACTCATCCTCAGACCAATTTTACCAAACACAAAAAGTAATCTGGCAAAACAGAAATAGTGCTGCTGCCACGCATCCCTGACTCTCATGTACCTTTCCCAATTAACTTTAATGGTCAATATTATCTTTTTATACCTCCGAACACCCTCCATCCGGTGCATCCCTCCATCTTTTGCCCCTTCTTTCACCTCCTCATTCTTTTTCCTTAATGTCATCTGTATAAACGGATTGCTCAGCCAGCCTCCTCCAGCGTGAGACTTGTAATTGGTTTACTTTAGGAATGGAAAGGGATAATCCCTCTGTTTGATTAATGCCCCTCTAATCAATTGCCGTCTCACCCTTGTGCCTTTTTTCCCCTGCGTTCTCAGAAAGGAAACAGCTGGCTTCTTCCGCAGGTCACACTCACGAGATGGTCTGTGTCTCTGAGGATGATGGATCAAGTGTGGTGTGTCGCCACCTACCAAGACGTTCACCGCACTTTCATTTATTATTATTTTTTTGTTCCATCATTTACAAAAATGAAAATATAATAAATTCATTTTGCTTGATTCATTGTACGCAAAGGTGGAAAGTTCAGGTGCTCCTCTAGTTAAGATGGCCGCACTTACGATGACTACGATATGCTAAAAAGGGTCCACTGTAGTTACTTTTCATGTTATGGAATATCCCTGAAACAAGTTAGCACCCGTTCTCGGTTATGTTCCAGCATCTATAAACAGTTGTTTCCTCACCGGCTTCTATTTTTCTCTCTTGAAGTTAATAAGATACAGTTTATGAACCAAGGGTCCGCTCTACGATATTTTCCACATACGATGGGGACTATCGGAATGCGTGTTCATCGCAACCTGAGGACTAACTGTACTTAAATACTTAAATACTTTGATACTCGTAGGACCCTTTTAAACCTTTTAGTCTGAATTAGAGCAAATGTGTAAGGTTAAAACACACCTAGGTTCTATTCAAACACACTAAACTTTGTTAAAAAACAAACAAACAAAAAAAAAGGTTCTGAAAGGGTACTTTAAATAGTTCTTGGTTCCTACTTAGAATACCTGCTAGCACAAGGCTAACAAGTGCTTCCTCAAGGTGCTTCTTTTCAAACTGTTTCTCATGTAATGTCACTGCACGGCGTGACACGTTCAGAAGAATGCGCTATCCGCGCACTTCTGTATAAATGAGCTTACAGACAGAATGCCAGAAGAGCCAGAGTATGCCCTTCCCACCCAAAGACCACAGCACTTTTAAATTCTTAGCCATTCTTGGCGTGATTGGGATTTGTACTCACAATCTTCAGGTATCAGAGTGAACATGTTTCTCCTGCACCACTAAAAAAATCTCGTGCAAATATTATTTTGCAAAGGTATATTAACTATCCCTTACCGTACTTTTTCTGTGCTTCTTCCACCCTTGCTTGCACCAGCCTGCAAGACATCATTGATTTAATCGAAGGTAGTCCTCAGGTTACGATGGAGATGCGTTCCGATATCCCTGTCATAAGTGGACAATATCGTATGTCGAACCACTGCTTAGCCTAGCTTAGGTAGCTTAGCCTAGCTTTGCCTAGCCTACCGAGGAGTCTTTTCCTGTAGGAGACATGCTGGGGCATTTAGAAGACATGCTTTTGAATTAAAATTAGCTCTCGAAGCACAGAAAAAACAGCCAGTAATGCACTGTACAGTACACCGATACACAAGGGAACTCCGTGAGTTGCGGGAAAGAGTGAGGCGTACAACCTGGTGTCATCCGAACATATCGTACATCACACACTGTTACGCTGGCCTGCCAGTGACGCCTGCCCATGAATCTTAAATATGTTCTAAATATTTTACAATTTTTAGCATATCACAATCGTCATCGTAACTTTGAAAAATCTGAAAAATCTTAAGTCGGGCTATCGGCTATAGGGGCGCGCCTGTACTTGAACAACAGCCACCAGTTCATTTCGGTCAACTTGTTCAGCATTACTCTGATCCATGTGAACACATTGGAAACCTTAAATCGGTAGGAGTAGAGACAAAGATAATGTCAGGAGAACTTTGAGAACTTGGGCCAGGGTTCTGTTTCAGCTTCTGCTTTTGCTAAAGACTGCCAGGTTCCTCACTAGAGATGGTGGATGAGGAAACTCTAGCACATAGGATGAAATGGAGAAAGAAAGAGGAATGAATAGGTTGTTAAATCGAAGAGAAATACAGCTTCAGACTTGGTCTTTCTCCTAACCTTTAGTTATTTCATATCTTCAGGGTGTGTATGAACACATCTCCTGCAACTCGCCTCAGTGCAATAGTGCATTAAAGGAGAAGGTTCGGAGTGTCCGTGTAATACACTGAGCGTGTAAGGAACTGTCAGAACTGATCTACTGCTTTAATGTTCCAGTCTGTAGTGGGAATTTAACATATAAGTGAGGAAAGGGACTGGAGTATGTCTGATGACATCCACAAGTGGAAAAAAGAAACAACAAAAACATCACAGTTGTTCTCCTTTCCTGCTCTTTTAATGGTTGTTCTTTAAAACCTGACATTAATCAGGCGACATTGTCTGCAGACGGACGTCTGTGCTCTGTGCTACGACTAAAAACCCCCCGACATAAGTACTTTCAAGCCTGTGGGGAAATCTAGTAATTGTTCTCTGGTGTAAGGAAACATTACTGCATGGACAAATAAAACGTTTACATTAACTATTTATACCGTCAAGTCAAGCCCAGTTTAAAACGATCACCTGTGCAACAGATGAAGATTAGAAAAACACTAAGTCACGGCTTTTCGGTCTTCATCTGGCCAGCTTGGCCATCAGATTCCTGTTCCTGGGTGAAGAGAAGAGTGTAGTCCGATGGGTACTGGGTTTCTGCTTTTGTTGTCCATCCACTTCACGGTTCCACGCGCTGTGCATTGTCGGATGCTTTTATTCTCAACGTAGGTGTAAGAAGTGATCATTTTCGTTCCTGTGACCTCGCTGGCATCTCGGACGAATTTGGCGAATCTTCTGTGATCACTCTCATCGTGAAGGCATTTCACCCTTCGTTGAAAACTCTAGAGACTGTTATGTAAGAAAATCCCACGAGATGTGCAATTTCTCAAACCAGCCCACGTGCTACCATGGTTAAAGTCCCAGAGATCATACTGTGTTCCCCAGTTCGGAGATTTGATGAGAACATTAACTGAAGCTCTTTTCCACATATTTTCAAGATTTTTTTTTTTTATCGCACTGATTGGATAACTGCATGACTGAACAAGGATGGTATCTAGCAAGTGCCATATTTCACTTTGCCCTATACACAGCCACTATCAAGCTCAGGCCATGTACACTATCAGGGCATTGTCAGTAATCTACAGATGCTATTGTTTTTCCGCTTCAGTAAAGCTTTTTAATACGAACCCGACATTTCCAGACATATCCGTATTAAAGGCATAAAACTTAATGTAGTCTTTCCACTGAAGCGAGCACAAACAAATCCGCCACTAAGCATCACATAAAGAACACAATAATCGTTCCATCGTTTTTCAATTACATTGCTTTAGTTTCCCAATAACACCCAGATGTCTGTTCTATCACCAGAGTGGATTACTGAAGCCTTTGAGGAAAGAATAGTGGAGAAAACAAGCTCTTTATATTCCTGCTAACAGCCCTGGACTCATCAGCGCACGAAACGTGGGCTGACCTGGTGTCGGAGCCCGAGCAGGAGATGGGCTTTAGGCAGCAGGGAATCAAAGCTGGGGAGGGGAGACTGGGATTAGACTGGACTTCTTCAAAGAGCTGCTAGTCTCACACTTTCTTCAATTCACTCAGGCTCTAAAGACTCTTTATTCCTATGCTCCTGCTCTCCTTCTGTTCTGTTCAGCAATTGACGTGAGCACAGAGTCAGATCGCTTGATTAAATCCCACAGACGTGTGCTGCTAGATGATTGAGGAAACAGTAGAAGAACGTGAAAACCGAGGGTAAATCTCTTAACGTGCCGTTATGATTGGCCAATCTGAGAGCCAAAGGGTGGTTAATGAGGGCTCACTTTTATGTGTTTACAAAGTATTTGGCCGTAGAGTATAAAATTGAGCTCTCCTCTGAGCTATTTCATGTTTCATTCACCAGCTGTTTCATTGAGCAGAATTAAGTATTTCAAAGACTATGCATTATTGATCTGTAGATGTTATTATAGCAGTGGGTGCAATTTCAAAGTGCATCCAATATTCTGTATTCAAAAACATCAGACATGAAAATCTCTCTAGAAACTGTTGAATTATATAAGGTGGAGAAGAGGAACTTGGCAAAGTAAATATATTTAAAATGTTTGACAGGCAATTCATTTTAATTTATAGTTTAAGATTTCAGATTACTAGTGGGGAAACTGAAGCACTTTACTAAAGCGTGGTGGCTTATACGTTTGACCAAACTTGGTGTCCGGGTTAAATAAAACAGTTGTAACACTACATTTGTAAAAAGAAGGTGCGCATGCTGTGCAGATTTTAAATAATACAGTTAAAAAAAAAAATCCCACAATACTTTGAGTTTTTAGAAACCTTTGTTGCCTTTGGCAAAATTCAGGGTTATACAAATGGAAAAGTCAACCATCCATCACTATAAGGAACACCAGATAGCTTTTAATAAGACAAAAAAGAAAAAAATTCTACAAGAATTATATGTTTTGGTCAGATGAGAGCAGAATCAGAGTATCTGTCGTAAACATCATTGACACTTTTGGTATAAAAAGGGATTGAACACAGGAGAAATCCCCCAAACGCACTCAAAATATGGTGGAGGTTCAGTGACTCTTTGTTATTTTGATACTTATGTTCCCCTAGTTATGATGGCCTGGCTTATGAGTTTTCGAATGTTATGAGGACGATTGCGATATGCTAAAAATTGTAATATATTTAGAAAATATTTCAGATTTGCCGGCAGGTATCGCTGGCAGGCCAGTGTAACAGCGTATGACGTATGATACGTTCGGAGGACGCCCGGATGTACGTGTCACTCGCCTTGCGTGATGTCTCTCGCTCGCCCGCAACTCACGGAGTTCCCTTGTGTATCAGTGTACCGTACAATGCATTACCTCCTGTTTTTTTGCGTGCTTCAAGAGCTAATTTAAAATACAAAAGTATGTTTTCTAAACGCCCATCATGTCTCCTACAGGAAAAGACTCCTCGGTAGGCTAGGCTAAGCTACTCTAAGCAGTGATTCGACCTGCGGTATTTTCCACTTATGATGGGGATATCGGCATGCATCTCCATCGTAACCTGAGGACTACCTGTACATTTATACTTAGTTCTTTTGTTTCTTGAGAAGTGATCATTACCTCCAGCAAGCAGGTTATATTTTCCATCTGGTTTGTTTGTCTGTCTGTTTGATTGATTCCTTTTCTGGTTGTACATAGGATTGCACAAAAAACCTACCAAACTGATTTCCATGAATTTCGGTCGCAGGGCGTAGCATGTGCCAAGGAAGAACCCAGTAAACTTTGGGACTGATCTGAGTCCGTGGGTGGAGCCACAAATTTAGATTCAGTTTCAATTTCTAATATTGTGAGATACAGCATTTGGCCTTGGTGGGAAGTCTGCACTCAGCAATGTCTTAAAATCCTGTAAATCGCAGTAAAGATCAGTAGTGGTAAAACATAGCCAGTGTAGAAATATGTTGACTCCGTTTGAAATACATCCAGACATACAGTATAAAATGGTTGCGTTTGTTGCTTTGCATATCATAGAAGAGTTGACTGTTGGTCTTGGCAGAGGTCTGTGCTCTCCGAGTGCCCTTCTCGTTTTAAATACTATTAACGTTTTCGTTTTTTTTACATTTTCCCGCTCACCACAGCTCACCCAGCTTAACGGATTGGTGTTTGTCTCTGTGGCGCAGTAAACATTAAATGACTTTGCTCTTTACACACTGCGTGGTAAAAGACAACAGTGGAGGGCAGTGGAGTGGACCGGGCGGTTTTATACAATCAATATCCCTACTCATTCGGAACTAAAAGGAGTGGCAGGCTGCTGACTGAAGTACTGTTCGCACGTTTTTTCTCCTTCCACAAAATCTGTCCACAGAGAGGAAAGTGAGGACAGAGCAAATAAAAGGGCCAATCTCTAAAGCTCGGTGGCACAAACTAATCTTGTGGATTCTGGCTTGATTGAGGAGGCTGGAAAAATGCAACCAGGTCCATGACCCATGTCACTGCCTAGCAAGGTCATAGCAAAGTCACTTATGGCTCTAAATCCAACCTGTCCTGATTGAACAACAAACAGACCATTTCAAATACGATATTTACCAACAAACTGGTACAGCCAGAGGCAATATTCGTCATCGCTTCTTGACTGTATGATCATTTGGTTCATTGTCATTCCTTTTTTTAAATTCTTTTTTAAATCGGACCCATGTCTTGTGCGAGAGCAAATATTTTTTGTGCCTTGTATGACAGCAAATGGTTGGGCCAGTGGTAGCCTAGCAGTCAGGGCATTGGCCGTTCAATCGGAAGGTTGTGGGTTCAAGGCTCAGGACCAACGAAGTACACTGAGGTACCCTGAGCAGGGTACCGTCCTTAAATTTACACTGCATGCTGGCGAAAAAGGTGATCTAAAAACTTTCCAAATAAACCCTGAGAATCTGAAGATCAATCCTGTCTTTGCTGAATTCCTAACAGCTTGGAGCCATGACCCGGATGGCACTCTAACACCTCACTAGTGACTTATGTCATTAAATATAAACCAAGAGGGATGATGGCTGGGTTCCTTTATTTGTCAGTTCAGGAAAGGTCCTAAATATAAACCAGCATGTTAGTTAAGAGATGGAACAAGGTGCCTCATGGGACTGGGTTCTAGCTGATGTGAAAATATGTTCATCAGGAAAAGAGAATTCATTTAATATCTTTTTTTCCCCCACCAGAGTTTCCCATAGACAGACCATGAACGAATGAGAAGCAAACACGCTATCATTTGCATTTATATTACTTTAATTAAATACTTTTTCCCAGATGCAACCTCAGGAATTAATGCACAAATGGAATTAAGTTCCCATGCCAGAGTAAAGCCGTGAAGCTGCGTGCAGTCGGACTCAGATCGTGTTTTATGACATGACGAGTCGTCAGGAGGAAGTGGCTTACCGTGGCAGACTAGACTAGCGAAGATAAAACAACACTGGGAACAAAACATGTCATGCCCTGTTCAAATCCTCGTTGGTGACATTAATTCTCCTTCTACGTGAAAACTACTGCATTACAAAACACTTGGGAATTACAACTGCAACCTGATCTTCAAAGAAGTGTATATATAGAATCTTGCTTACACTTCAGTTTGAGATTTATTAAGATAGCACTGCTTGTGTAAAAAAAAAAAAAGTACTACTACTGTGTGGAAATGATCTGAATCCCTTTCTTTGAGGATGAAGGAAGTTTAATCCTCTTTTCCATCTGAGGAAAATATGGTTTAATCTGAAGGCGAAACCTAATCTGTTTGAAAAAATACTTTGGGTTTCTTGGATAAAGAAAGAAGAAAAAAACCCAAACCGTGAGCCATTTTATTTAATATTCCATGCAATGTGACCACTTCTGGTTCGATTTATTTTGTGCTTTATGTACCTGTTTGAAAAACCTAGCTTCTTTATGTTACCCTGTTACTGATGTCATTACACAGTATACGCGTTGCTTGGTGGAGTGGTTGGTTTGATTGAGGTTCTTCTACTGCGCTGTACATCCTAATAAGCATATTGATTTAAAAAAAAAAAAACATCAGTATGGTGGATCACATTTCGGAGGTAGCATAAAATATATTCATATCGAATGCGTGAATGTTGCAATGGGTGTGAAAATGTTTACCATGCCAACAGATCAAATCATTTCAGAAAATATGGGAGAAATGAAGTACAGACGCTCCCCTAGTTACGATGGTCCGACTTGCGATTTTTCGAAGTTCCGATGATGATTGCGATAAGCTAAATATTGTAAAATATTTGAAAAATATTTAGGATTCTTGGGCAGGCATCACTGGCAGGCCAGCATAACAGCGTATGAGGTACGACACATTCGGACGATACGCTCAGACAACACCCAGAAGTATGCAGATGATACTCGGATGTATGCATCACTCGCCTTACGTGATGCCTCACTCTCTCCTGCAACTCACGGAGTTACCTTGTGTATCGGTGTACTGTACAGTGCATCACCGCCTGGTTTTTTTTCCCCAAAAGCTCATTTTAATTCAAAAGCATGTCTTCTAAACACCCCAGCATGTCTCCTAAGGAAAAGACTCCTTGGTTAAGTCCACTGATTGGCATATTTGGTGTCCGCAGTAACACAGTCCCACTAACTTCTGTGCAAAAAGACATGAGAGCTTTTTCATCTTGAATAGCCAGACGTGTAGTATTATAATCTGCTGGCAGCCCCTTCATCTCTCAATGGCTTAGAAATACCATGTTTTTTGTAAAGTTGGAAAAATTCAAATATTCATTGAGATGGTCAACGGCAAAGTTTTTCCAAAAATGGCAGCCATTTATTTCTTATTTTAAAGAACTTCAGGTGTTGGCTTGTTGAATGTACATTTATCATTTTCTTTTATACTTCTTTTACGATATATTGCGCGTTGGTCAAAGCGGGCCGGGGTTGGTTAATGTTGTGTATGTTTGTTTGTTTGTTTGTTTGGGACTTGTTCTGTCTATTTTCAAAATTTGAACGGTCTTTCAAAATGTTGTGTGATTCATCATTTTCTTCAATAGAAAAAATTCAGGGAAAATAATAGGAAATTAAGTATTAGAGCATGAAAATTTGTGGGGGAAAAATGCTGGATATATATATTTAGGTCCTATAATATGCCTGTTTCCGATGTCAATCATGTCGACTCCACTGGGATTCTACCTAATCTGAGTGCAGGGTCATTTTACCCGGGTTTCCCACCCATCTGGAATGTTGGTGCAGTTGCATTTAACATTCATATCGGTGCATACGATTGACTTGGCAAAACCTTGCAAAAACTCTGATTCAATATAGAAAACCATGAGACAGAAAGCCAAAATGAATCACCATGTTTTCCAAAGCAAGCTCATGTTGATTTTTGTGAAACCCAGGTTAAGTCAACCATTTCCAGTGTAATTAACGTCATTTGATTATCAGCACCGAGTCTAAAGGCCGAGCTCCCACTGCTGTGCTCCGGTGAAGTGGAGGGGAACATCAGCACTTTTCTCTTTAATTACATTTGCCTCGAACACAATGAAGGAACTTTCATTACGAAGAATTGTAACACTAATATACAGTCACCATAAGTCTTCTTGGAATGATCTCAAAGTAGAATTGCAGTGTTGTAATTAATACTGACATATTCCATATACTGTACACAAGAATCAGGTCATAAGTCATGGGGTAGTGTGACTTATGGGGAGCTGCGCTATTAACCAAGTATTTCTGATCCTGCGTATACTGTACACGTAGCACAGCTTAGGATTTACTGTGCAAATATTGAACTGTTGATTAAGAGTGGAAATGGTGGAAGAAGCCCCTGGGGTAAACTGTACAGCCATTCTCTCACCAGTGATGGTGTCATTGTTTAAGTAGCTAAACGTTTTTATTTTTACATTCTATCTGGAAAACCATATTTTATATTTATTTAAATATGTGTTCATAGTCAAATGGTCAATTTTGCAAAAAGGGGAAAGTTGATCATTTTTGCCTAACAGTATAGCCTTTATGGGGCGGCACAGTGGTGTGGTGTGGTGTGGTGGTTAGCACTGTCGCCGCACAGCAAGAAAGTCCTGGGTTCGATCCCCGGGGTCGACCTGGGCGCCTTTCTGTGTGTAGTTTGCATGTTCTCCCCGAGTGGGTTTCCTCTGGGTTCTCCGGTTTCCTCCCACAGTCCAAAGACATGCACAGAGGGGATTAGGCTAATTGGTGACTCTAAATTGCCCATAGGTGTGAAAGTGAGTGTGAATGGTTGTCTGTCTCTGTGTATCACCCTGCGCTGGATTGGGGACCTGCCCAGGGTGTAACCCCGCCTCTCACTCGAAGTCAGCTGGGATTGGCTCCAGCTTCCCCCCGTGACCCTGAAGCATCTTAAAAAATAATGTTGGGTCATTATGTTTCATGGAGTCCACCTGGCAAACCATTGTATTATATTATTTAATTGTACATATGACATATTACAATGTCAGATGTGTCTCCTTTGACCCCATTCTCAGCATTAGTTATAAATAAGGATGGGACTCAAGAACCGGTTCCACTTGAGAACCGGTTCCAGATTGCCTGATCTATTGGAATCTTGTGCTTCCGAGGTTATTGATTCCTTTTATCGATGACGGTATGTTTTTCTGATGTAAAACTCCGCATCTATGCTGTAACAGGAAGGAAAAAATTTAGGGCCAAGACTTTTAGACACTTGGCGGCAATAGCACGAAAAGGGGAAAGTAAAGTTCCGTAAGCTACTACACAACTGATGCAACTTGGCGTTGTACAAAACATTGGTTTGAAATAAATAGCAAAAGGAACACACAAAAAAAGTTGTCAAGTTGTCACTCATTTCACAAAGAAAGATAACAACAGTGCTAAAGCAGGGTCTGAAAAATGATCTTATCAAGTCATTTTTCAGCAATATCAAGTGATTTTCTCTCACTGGCTGTGACCTACTGTTTTATGGTCTTTCACAGTGTATTGCAGTCTCTTTGGTGGTTTATCACCATTTCTTATAAACCATCATTGGTGTCAGATGACTGGATATTTTTCTTTGCCCTTTATGAAAATGACCTTTAAGATGTAGACAGTTATTTTGGGGTCTTGCAGTGTATTTTATGAAAATTGGTGGGCTGTTCGTCTGTGACAGGAAGCTTCTCGATACCTGATCAACCTGTATGAGACAGCGTTGCTTTGACACGGCTGTCATCAGTGTGTTAGCCTAGCCGTCTCCAGACCTCTCCACTAGACGCATGGTGTTTATAATGACCAGCTGTGATAGGTCCTGCTACTGACTAATGATATAAATTTCCAAGTTGGTGCTGAAGTCGCAAAGATACAGTCAGGTTCAAAAGTATTTGGACAGTGACACAATTTTCATGACATTTTCCTGTGTACATCACCATAATGGAACAATGGTGTAGACTTTCAAGTTCAATTCAAGGAGGTTTAACAAAAATATTAAATTAACCGTTTAGGAATTACAACTTTTTTTTTTTTTTACATAGGTTCAAATGTAATTGAACAACTGACAAAGTGTTTCCTTGTTATTTAGTGACAAATTAAGGAGATACCAGGTTTGGAGTTGATTTTAACGGTTGGATTTGAATTTGGAAGCTAAAGTTCACGGGAAGTCTAAATATACAGCCTAAAGAGTGTCAGTGCACATGAAGTAGGTCATCATTAGGCTAAAAGAAACCCCCCAAAAAACAACAACAATCCTTATCATAGAGCTAGAGTTGGCTAAATCAACAATTTGGTACATTCTTAAAAAGAAGGAATGCACTGGTTAGTGCTGCAACACCAAAATCCCTGGAAGCTCACAGAAGAGGGGTTCTTGATTCAAAATATACCACATTATCTGTCAGACATGGTGGACATGGGTATGAATGGCTGCTAAAGAAACTGGGTCACTTATTGATGATGTGACTGCTCATAGAAGTACCAGCATGAATTCTGAAGTGTACACACCTTTACTTTCTGCTCAGATTCAGTCTAAACCTGTACAAAACCTGTACGACGGATAAAGACCCAAAACATTCCACAAAAGCAACTCAAGAGCTCCTCATGACAAAGAAATGAAATGTTCTGAAATGGCTGAGTGAGTCAACCCACCTGAGCATGCGCTTCACTTACTGAAGACAAAACTGAAGGCAGAACGATCCACAAACCAGCAGCAACTGTAGACAGCTGCAGTAAAGACCCGGCAATTGGAGGAAACTCAGAATTTGGTGATGTCTAGGGACTCTAGACTTCAGGCGGTCGTTGACTGGAAAGGATTTGCGTTGAAGTACAATGAACCCTCGGCCCGCAAATGCATTGGATGGCGAACAAATCGACGTATGAACTAAATTCCCGAACAGATTTTGTTACCGGCCGACGAAAAAATCCTCGCCTGACGTACAGACAGCCAACCCACGCTTCACGCCACAAACCAGTTCTGCTCAAGCACTCGTGGTGTGAACGTGTTTGACGCATTTTTGCGTTGTGTTTCTCTGCATTTTTGCTCTATAAGCTTCATTACGGGTCCCAAGAAAGTGGAAATGGT
>JAQLOM010000003.1:1361493-1374518 GCA_030068315.1 Chrysichthys thysi
TTCAGAACAATGTTTAATAGGGTTAGTTTATGTTTATGTTTAATAGGATTGTCCCTTATGAGGGAAATGTCCAAAAATAGGGTCCAATATTGGGAATTTTGGGAAGCACGGAACCGATTATTTTGATTTACATTATTTCTTATGGAGGACAAATGACAAGGTATTCAACAAAATTGGTGTTCGACATCATCTCTGGAAATAATTAGCCTTGAATACCAAGGTACCACTGTATTTGGAATTACAGACATTTGTTATGTTACCCATACACAGATTTCATTTAGTCTGCGTAATGTGCAATCTGAAATTACTAAACTAAGAAAAAATGAGCACTGGAAACGTGTGAAACTCCCAAATACCACAAAAACGTTTAGAAATCTCCGTGTTTAATTAGAATAACTATTGTAGGAGCAGAAAACCCGGCTTTAATCACATAACATCACTCAGTTATCACCACGGACTGTCCGCAACTTGTTTCCTCTGGGAGAAAAACAAGAAACAACAACGCTTCTCTTTTATGCAAAACTGCAGCACAAATCCACCAACACTTCCTGTGTTCAGAACACACTCTGATGGATTTGACCCAACACGGTTCGTCAGGTTTTACACAAGGTTGTGGCGTCCACGCCAGCTCGAGTGCATGCTGTCATTTGTGTAAAACTTAGTGTGGACCAACATCTGAAATTCATCCGTTGTCTAGTCCAGAAAAACCCCAAAGAATTTGTATGCAACAAGAAAAGTATGTGGAACGCCATCAGCGTTTCTCCCTCCATTCGCCATCATCTGATATCTTTGTACGTGATTGGCCCTTTGACAGAAATGCCCGAGTCACCGTCAGCCATGTTGGATTCAGTGGAGTACTTCACTGGCGTCTATAATAACATCGGAGACGTTTCCAGACGATTCACGTCGAATATAAACGATCTTACGGACTTTAAATTAGCAATGCATGAAGTGTGGAGCCTGGACACGAAAGGGTTAATGCTGCAACCAGTGCATCCCGGTGCGCTTTCGTCTTCTGTCACTGCGGAGAAGAAAGTGTGTATGTAATAATGTTCATAACGTGATGCAATATCACACATATAATGGTGTCAGCGCACAAACAGACAGTTTTATGATATTTCTTTGCACAACAGAAAGTAATTACTTGTGTGCCATCTCTCCTTTTATTCAATATTTATGCAACTGCATGGTTTCTGGTGCTGGTTGTACAGTTGTGATTGCATGTGTTGACCCTGTTTCATATAAAATAAATAAAATAAATCAAAATAATAAATGACCTCATGATAAAACCTCATAATAACACAAAATTAACCCCATTAGGCAGATACGAGCCCAGGAGATTTAATTATTTAATTGTTTATTTATTTGAGCCCTCACAGCGTTTTATTTCTAGCCGTTTTGCCCACAGAACCCCAAACCAATGGGGACATTTTAACCTTCACGACAGGGCTAAAAAAGTATGTGCACCCTTAACCATCACACCCGTATGTGCTCCTTCAACAAACTGTTACCACAAAGTTGGAAGCACGAGCTGGTCAAGAATGTCTTTGGATGCTGTAGCATTACAATGTCCCTGCGCTGGTTCCCGGCGCATGACAACTCCACGTAGCCACGTAACATGGTCTATTTTGGGTCCATGAGCTTTGCTCTTCGTAAGGTGCTCGTCTAGCTAACGTATTTTCTCTTGGATATGTGTAATAAGCAGGAGAGATACTGTATACAATGGTAAGATGATGATATTTTGGTTCTGGAAAAAGTGGACACTCGGGGGCAGGATGGCGGCACGGGGCGGATGGACACCTGCAAAACGAATGGCGAATTTCGAAAGCAAAAGCCAAGTTCTGGGCGTTTTCTGCGATTTAAAAATACCACCCTGGACGGATTTTTTTTGGGTCTCAAAAAGAGGACTTGTTTGGGAAAAAGAGGACGTATGGTCACCCTGAACAAGGGCCTGCCATCCTCGCAATTAGTACATGTTGTAAAAAATCATTCCAGGGTCAGTTGGATTATTTGTCGGGCGACCCGTGTCGATTCCGAAGCTCTGATTGGAGCACTGAGGTACGTCACGTAACTGTGATGTGCCGTATTTTTAAACATAGTTATCATATGAAAAGATTTGGTTTTGCAAACGTCAATCTAAAGTAGAATTCCTGTCTCGCTCTGGCTGTTCAGGCTACTTGTTTGCCGGGCAATTATGAATAAAAACAACAACGACGATGACAACAACAAAACGAAAAGCCCAAACCCTCGATCTGCTTTTCCTAGACCTTCATTCCCCATGAGACGCCCCCCCCCAGAACCCCACATATACACGTGATCAAGTATTAATAAAAGCATGCTGAAATCCCAACTCTTGTAGTTCTATCTTACACATCTCTGGTGGTCCCCAGATATCAAGTCCAGATCAGGAATATACCTCAGAGGAACAGATTGTAATCTGTCCAGGCCAGAAGCTGGCACACGCCTCTAGTCGTCCTCATGCCAGCCACTTTTTTCCAATCCGAATTAGCATTTAGCATCCACAGCGCTCATAGTGCTGATCATCACGCTTCACTGAGCGTTATGCGCTTAGTCTGCGTATGGTCTGCCGTTTATCCCGTCACCGATGCCAGGCTTTCTCCCTGACAGACTGGTGAATCAGCTGGCTCACTTTTCCACCCACTCCCTCGTTGCTGGCCCAAATTAACCTCCTGTCACTGGGCCACAATGGAAGTGGGCATGGCCTGGTCTGATTTATCCCACATTTAGCCTTCAAAGGGGGTAAGCGACCCCACCCTTCCCTTCCCTCCCAGCTCCGCAAGCGGGCCTGCCTGGGAAAAAGAGTGTCAGTCTATTAGGCAGACAGAGTGACAAGCCTTGATTGGGGTGTGTCTCTGGTCAATGAGTGTATTTAAGACTAAATAGGACGTGTGACAGTCCGATATGTGGGTGTGTTAGGAGTGGGTGGTCTGGGTCCTGCCCATATGCTCTCTGAAAGAGTCTGGGGCAGAAATATAGACTGTTTGAGAGACTCCATCGCTTCACTTCGATACACACTCCAGAATCCTGATTCCACCTTTATGGATTAAGAGCACATTTCTGATCCGATCTATTGCTTACTGACTTATCGCACCGTTGTTGTCCTGGGTTCGATTACAGCCCATTATGTGGACCCAAAGATTCGGGCTCTTTAACGGACTTCTTTTCTGGAGTCTGGTTCTTAGCCCGCGCTCTTCTCTGCAAGTCTTAGTCCCTGTGTTACTCTCAACAGACTCGGGCACTGCGGAAGCGCCTAAGGAAGGGGTCACGCCGGCCCCCGTCTCGGGACACGATGAAGACAACACCCTGGCCTACACAGGTACTGTTACTGCTGCTTCCTCTGTTCCATCTGTGGTGTCCATCTCCATTTGTTCTGCACACATTTTAGTTCACACTTAAACGAGGAACACTGTCCAGCGTAACTGGGCTTGTTTAGCGTAGGATTAGCAAACACAGAAAACATGCGTTATGAGCAGGCATTAAAATATCCGGAAAAGCCATGGGGTATTAATATTTCTCTGTGTTCTTCTCTTGATGTTCTTCTCCTGATCTCAAGATTACAGAGGTTGTTCTTCTCATGATGTTTAAAACTCGCAAGAGCAACGAGAGCCACTGGTTTTTTACGTCAATCAAGGACCGAGACAAAAGGAAATAGCTGTATGTTTGTCAGTGTTGGGCAATTTCCAAATTAGCATCCATCACATGACGCGCTGTAGTGGTCCCGAACATCAAAATCTTTAGAAATATGATGGAATTATGACAGAATAGCCAGTGACACCAGTGGGCATAACGATGTAATGTTAGCATGTTAGGTTCAGAAAGCAACTTTTGTTATTGCGGGCTAGCAAGGAAAAATAAATAATCTAGCATGATGTCATTAAGGACATTTTCATTCTCAGGATCATAACGCAGAGTGATCTTCAGAAAATTCGGATGGCATAATTTCCTGTTGAACATCTGAGATCCTTTTAATTGGGGACATGAAGCAACGTGCTACACTTCATGAGCGCAGCTGATCTGGAAACGGCCATTTTTTTGGCTATAAATTAAAAGAAAGCCTGATTTTAAGGAAAAAAAAAGTTTTGTTATTTTCATTTTTTTTCGTACAGCGATGTGCATGTGGCTACTCCACTTAGCCTTGTTCATAAAGGAAACTCATGTGTATATCATCATGACATATATCACGAAACAAGCTTTTTTTTTATGGATTATACGACCTGATATGATGGTGGAGAAGGTGGAGCTTAACATTTTGTGTTGGTTGTGAGTCAACAAAAAAAATGACATAAGCTCCACAATGGTTCTGTTGGGGTTTTAGTAGTTTTATTAATCCAGTTTAAGGAAAGATGTGTTATAGATGCAATTTATCCAAAACAATTGTCATTTCTTGTCTCAGGGACACGATCGTTAGTAAGCAAACAAATGTTTAATAGGAGTGTAACCCAATCCGTGTGTCAGTATCTGCTGAATGTTTAGTAAACTGGAAATTTCAACCAATAAAATAATTCATCAGTACTTAATATGAAATCTTCCACTCGACCACCGTAATCCCCCCAAAATAATTTAACGCTGGAAAACCCAGACCACCTTATCATAATCAAAATATCTCCGTTGGCGAAAATGATGATCCAGACTCAGTGAACCCAAAAACAGGTGGGGTTTTTTTTTTATTTTTTTATTTTTTTATTATTATTATTATTTTTTTAAATGAACCCTTTTCTACTACACGTTATGAAGCAGTCCCTATGAGACGTCCTGGGACATCCCCTAATGTCCACCAACCAATGAGTGGGTTGAATATAAGAGTGAAATAAAAGTTAGGGTCAAATATGACCCCAGGGGTGCTCCTGGGTAAAAACACTGCGGAAAATGAGATAGAAGGAGATAGAAGGAAATAGAAATTCCATGTGGGACAGTATTTCTGAAAATATACGCAAACTCATGGAGGACTAATTCAGAATAAGTTACATACCACATGAGCACCTTTGTTTGTGCCCCGAGCTTCATATCTGACTGCTCGCTCTCACACTGGCATGTGAGTAAAATCCTCTAATCTCAATCAGATCCCTGGGCATCTTTTTTAAAGGAATAACAAAATCTATATATACAGTAGTCCCCTGTCTTTCGTGGGGGTTATGTCCCATTACTTTCCACAAAAGACGAAAGTCTAGGCGATTGAGACACAGCATAAGTCTTGATGGGGTCAAGGGTACGTCACGATCAAGCCCAGAAAATAGCGAGATACAGACATCCCTCGTCTTTTGCGGGGTTACGTTCCAAAACTTTCCGCAAAAGAATAAAATCCGCGATACCCAGACGCCACCCCTAAATGCTTTTTTTAATTATTTTTTAAAATACTTTAAGCCCTAAATGATCCTCCCGCACTCTTTAAACACTTTCTAGACACAATTAAAGACATAAAGAAAACATTTCTGAGCAAATAGCAAGGTGAATTTTGTGTTGAATTCGTAGAAACGTCACATTTATAGCGAGTACTGCTACGGGCGAAGAACTGGGATGTTGGCAAATGCTGGTTGCTTCTCCCCGACCGTATGCATCGTAGCCAGCAGCCAATCACAACCAACGTTAAATGAACAGGGCATTCTGATTGCCCAGACTCGTTCCTCCAGCCATATTTTTTTTCAGTATCCCCACACTGCGTTTTCGTAAACAACGCTACGTGATCTTTGTCTCTTGTGTAAATATGACCTACACTGTACTGTATTTTATACATTATTCATATTTTACTCCATTTTAATTCATGTTTATATTTTATAATACCGAGGAAATGCGCAAAAAAAAAACAAACCTCCAAATAAAAATCCATGAATAGCCGGGGACGCGAAATGGGGAAACGCGATATAGCGTGGGGATCACCGTAGTGCTCCTACAGATTCATATCTGTGTTTATTTCAGTTTTTGGGGGGTGTTTCATGTGTATAAAACGAGTCCACTTGATCAACAGCAACATAAAAAAAAAAAAAAAAATGAATTGTTCTAAAGCCACAGATGATTATCTTTAAAATATGGAGATTTGTTTAAATTCAGCAAGATTAGCGAAACGGATTAGGATATCATCATCGTAGCCGAAAATCAAGTTTGCGGAAAATCAGATGGAAACCTTGACGTGGAAATTGAATTTACCGCATAGCAACAAGATAGATGTCATATTTGCTCATATTTATACATTGTTATAGATTATGGAATATATTTAGCAAAGAATGAGGGGAAAAAAAGCAATATGTGCGTCCCCCCGGCACACTCTCATTTCAAGTTGCTGTATCTCGGAATGAACTTTCGCAGAACCGGACTCATTTCTGGTGACGCGTCCTTGTTTGGAAAAACACATGATCTCTTCATTCATTCCTGTCACCGATGGGCTCAAAATCAAGGCTGTGTTATTAAATTTAGTCCTAACTCGGGCTATCTTTAGAGATTTGAGATGTGGCCTTGACTCGCAGCCGAGCTCATTGTCCTTCCAGAGCTAGGTCCTCTCTGTTCGCACTTATTAGCTGCAAATGTCCCCGCCCGCAGCTACACGCCCGCAGATCTTCAATGTTCCTGCTTAAACGGTTTCTCCCTCTCAGAGTGGATGTGGGCCACTCGCTCACAGTCGAGTGTATCCTCAGAGCGTGCCTTCATAATGCACTCATTTCCCCTGTAATCCCAAAGACACGGCAAGTGCATGTCCTGCCTTTAGGCTCCATCTCACTTGAGATGTAATTACCTCGCTCGAGAGTGTGCGCGGACGCTTTCTGCTCCTTATTTCCCCATCCAAGCTCTATTCACCCCCCTGACCTCGAAGCTTAACCACATCCACCGGGGTTAATTCTGACAGAAAGGGTCTGGAGTGGCGCAAAGTCTGATTATTCAGGGCCATGCTGCTCGTTGCACTGAAGAGCCCTGAAAACCTGTTCTGTAATTGTTGTTGTCATGATTAGCATGGGCGAGGGGATGCTAAGCAGGCCTGCTTTCCCTCGCCATCCTGCACTATAGACGCAAATAAGCGTCACATTTCCGCAGACGGAGGCTCTCGGGTAGTTGTAAGCTTTCGGGCTGAATCAGAAAAGCCTGTGTGACGAGGGGGAAGGGGGTCAGGGGAAAAGTCAAACGCCCCTCTTTTGTGAGTCTGGACGTCCATATGGTGCCCTTATGTCTGTCTGAATAGTGCGATTCTGACTCGTGTGGTATATTCGGGATGAAGGGTGTGAAATACTAGCTACACTCACTCCGACACAACGAGCAGCAGGTTCTAATCATTCGCGTGCACGGAAGAGTGCAAGCCTATACACTGAAACAAACTTTATCCCACATCGCTGATAAATCCTGGATTCTGATTGGTCAAAAGGGGTTGATTCATTTATCTATCGCAGGAGCGTTTCTATAGTAACAGCTCGTTCATGGGGACATCCATGGCACATGCATCACATTAACACATAAAAAAAAGCAGTAGTGATGCTTTCTGGAAGGAGAGGTTTACTTTAACATTTATGGAAGGAGTCTCCAGTGTCAGCGCTTTGTCACAGTCGGAGGAGAAGCTGGAAGTTTAAGATCAAAGGATTTTACGCTTTAAGGTTTCTCTGTAACAAGAATGGTACGGGTCGTCCTCTAGTTGCGACAGAGATGCATTCCGACAAAAATATCATATGTTGAACCACTGGTTAGCCTAGCCTAGGCTAGCCTACCCAGGAGTCTCTAAGAATGGTAATCAGGACAGTATTTTGTAGCCTAGCCGAGCCTACCTGGGTAGGAGTATCCTATCTGCTATTTAAACATTGTTTAAATGACGTAACTCTAAAATGAAATCGCTAAAGCTACATATCGGACATGTAACAAACGTAGATTCGTCCTGTACTCACCGAGATTCTGTCCAACGTCTGCACACGTGAACGATGTCATGGTGTCGAAGGGGACATTAATGTAATTATTGGAAGGCATACCTCTTACGCTGGTACATTTGCCTGCCACGACACCTTAAGAAAACTTAATAAAATATTTTTACGATTTTGCCGTATCGCTATTGTCATTGTAAGATCGAAAAATCCCACGTCGAGCTATTGCATCTCGCGGACCATCTGTATTCTTGGCTTATTAACCAAGGAAGTGAAAACGTAGAGTAGAATCCGGTAAAATAATTATAGAATCGAGGGATTGGACTGATTAGTGTAGCTTTATACTTATTTACCCTTTTTTGGTCAATTTTTGCATACCTTCACCTTTAAGCAATCTTTAATTAGGCTACTAATTGAAATACTTTGAAAGTGAAATTCAACATTTCAGTCCTAGAGTGTTATAGAAGCATATTAAAATAATTTATATTACAAGATTGTGTTTTCATTTTGATATTGCAAATCAAGGTCAATACAGTTACCATATATGGCCAGTGTTAGGGTCTTGTCTTTTTTCTTTTCTTCAAAAAACTATATATACACACATGTGTGTGTCCTCAAGTTTCAATGGACATACCTTCCGCAAAACGGTTCATAAGTCAAAAATGTATGTTGAATGTCGTAGGCCACTGCTTAGCCTAGCTTAGATATCTTAGCCTAGCTTAGCCTAGCTTAGCCTAGCCTACCCAGGAGTCTTTTCCTGTAGGAGACATGTTGGGGTGTTTAGAAGACATGCTTTTGAATTAAAATTAGCTCTTGAAGCACACAAAAAACAGGCGGTAACGCACTGTACAGTACACCGATACACAAGGAAACTCCATGAGTCGCGGGAGAGAGTGAGGCGTCACGCAAGGGGAGTGATGCGTACATCTGGGCGTCGTCCACATACTTCCAAGTGTCGTCAGTGTACATCCAGGCATCGTCCAAACATGTTGTACCTCATATGCTGTTACGCTACGTATGACTGCCTACGAATCTTAAATATTTTCTAAATATTTTACATTTTTTAGCGTATCGCAATCGTCATGGTAACTTCAAATCATTGTAAGTCAGGCCATGGTAACTAGGGGAGCACCTGTATATATAAACTTAAAGGAACATTTATTTAGGACAGGAGAACGCCATGTGGTTCTACGACCTCAAGAGATGTCTGTTGAAGTTACCAAATAGGGGTCTTCACCCAATAAAGGGTTAAAGGCACCTACATATAACATTATACCCTCATGTTTTGTCTATAAATGTTCAGAACCATCTCAGCTCTCTCTGTAATGAGGCCCAGTCTGACCCAGAGCCCTGTGTAAAGAGACAATTTGGCCATAAAGTTTAAAAGTGTGATTTTCTTTTATGAAAACTTATCTCAAATTTCTAAAAAAAAAAAAAAAAAAATAGACCGCAGGAACTTTTTGTGCGCAGCGGGATTCTTTTCGTGCGCTGCCATTTTTTCCGCGTGTCTCTCACCGGCGCCCCCACTGTTGACTGACCGAACTGCACGTCTGATCTTACGTGAACGTTTTCTTTTCCTCCCTGCGGAAATAACTCCTCATGGGATTCACATACGATCCCGTGATGAGATGGGATCCAAAGCGCAGACTCCACAGATTCAGACAGACAGATGTTTGAACCGTATTTCGGCGCTGTATTATTACAAAGATATCGATAGAAAGCTTGGGGGGCGTTCATGAGCTCCCGAGGGTTAACGACGCGTGTATTCCTGAAAGATTCAAATATTTAGAAAGTATTCCTTTGCATGTTGCCAGTTTTTGTGAAAAGACAAAAAAAAAATACATATTCCCAGGACGGGGAGGTTACGTTAAGTGTTCGGATTAAGACTAAGGGTTTAAAGCTTAGTCTAAAATAATAAAACAACTGTATCGTAATGCTAATCCAGGTGAGGTCCCGATTTTTTAACGCTTTGCAGGTATAAAATTATGTGTAATCAAAAGAGTATCACCAACATCCAGGATACAGCTGAATTTCAGCCTTGCTCCACAGTCCCCATCACCCTGCTGTCCCATTTTTAATACATCTGTGAGCCGGAACAACACTGAAGCTGTAAATTCCTGCCCAGGTTGTGTCACTTTTCACTACTAGAACATGGCGTCATTGTGTATGTGACATGTGATACTTGCAGCAGAGGTGTGTGTGGGTTCAGCAGATTGCTTCTCGTTTCTTGCCTGGCTGGATACCTGTGTGTATGTGTGTGTGTGTGTGCCAGGGTGAAATTTCTTGCTGTGGGTTGTAAATCTACAGAGAACCTGTGCTCCGAGCTCCTCTGGCGCGTGTTGTGAGGTCAGCGGCACTGCATATCCCATCCGTCATATTTATAGTGCTCATCACAGCGGCAGGCTTGTTTTGGCAGCTGACAGCAGCGGGGAGACCGAGAGCGGCCTTTCGGTGTTTTTTTTTCTTCTTCTTTCATGAGGACAGAGAAAGGAGACAGGACAAAAAGGTGTTGTGGTGACGCGACCAAGATAGAGTGTCTCAAGGAAAAGCGAGCGTGATCTCAAACGCTCGTGTTGAGGATCTGTTAACTGGATGATGTTAAACGTCCAGGACGTTCAGAAGGAAGTACACGTGGGGGACGTTGCCTTGACTGGTTACTTCACTTCCCGAAGGGCAAATTCCACAACTCCAGTGTTCAGTTTGATGACTATAAGTTTCTCCTGCAAAACGATTCAATCTAAACGAGTCACCAAGGTGAACGGATCAGTATCAATCAGTATTTCTTTCACTGAGCAAATGAGCAAATTAGTAAACAAGGTCGTGGAGGTGGTTTATTAAAGTAGCGTGTGGATCATTTGGATCATATCAGACCTTCAGTGGATCAGTGCCGAGACTAAGAGTTTCTCCTTTTGCATTTAGGGAGTCACTTTTTTTGAATCAGAGAATCGTTCTGCCATGAGAGCGCCACGATCTGTGAATCTGTGTTCGACTGCGATTCAGGCCTTTCCCATTGTGTGAAGGACAATTTGAGTCAACGAATCATTTCCTCACACCTGAGATTCTCTCGTCACGAATCTAGCGAATTAGTGTTTGAATCAGGGAATCGTTTTGTCATGATTCTTTCCAGTTCACGGAGTCAGTGTTTGAATCAGCTAACCTTACGATTATAACAGGGATCCAGAGCGGATCAGTGGTTGAATCGGTGAATTGTTGTCTCATGAGATTTGTTGCTCTGTCGTTCAGGGGATCAGATCAGCAAGACCACAAAAAACGCACTCTGTGGCATGAGTGTTATAGAATTCAGGCGAAATTTAGTGACAAGTAATAAAGTTTATAGACTGTTGAACTCACGCAGTGTAAAACACTGCATTAGATCTGGGAGCGCTTGTCAATTGGGCAAACTTGAAATAAAGTAAAATGAATCAATGAATCAGTGACTGATTCTAAAGGAATCATTTAAGTTGAAAAGAGTCACGTTACTCGACTCAAAGACTTCCGCTCTGTTAATAGCCAGGGTTTAAATCTGTTTCTGATCATTACAAAGAAATATAAATCATAGCATGGTGAAATAGTCGTAATGATGTAACGCAGTTTCTAACCTCTTGATAAATACATTTTACATTTTTCGGATGAAAAACTTGCACTATTCTAGAGTTAATCTGCAAAACTAACTCGTTTTGTTTCATCGGATTTCTTATTGCAACCCGGTTACAACATACAGCCTAAAAATAACGCCAAGGATTTTTGGTCTTTATTAGAGAGCTTAAAAGTACGCATTCCCAAACATTTTTACCCCCCGTGCGTTTTGTAAAACACGAAAAAAGCTCAAGCGATTCAGCATGGATTTATTTACACGAATGATGTTTAAGCTCACCGTGCACAGAGTGAGACGTGAACGAGAAGTGCTTCTATTAATGCCTTCACTATTTCACTTCCTGACACTGATTGAAATTCAATTATATTGTTCCTGTTCCGAGAGCTTGTTGCTTGGCAACACCAAAAGCAATAGTTTCACAGGTTCAAAAAAACAAAACAAAAAAAAACCAAAACCTTGTCTGTCTGGGTGGCTGGCTGGGTTTTTATTTATTTACTTACTTATTTATTTATTTATATTATTGTATGTACCTTAAAATATTTCCGTTGGGTACCATTGTAGTCTGTGTAACTGAGGAGATAGCAGTAAAGTGGCGTACTCTTTCACACATCTCTAACTTGTGCTTTGGATTCTAGCACATTTTTTAAGGCTTTGGCAACCTGCAGAGTCTCAAAATCGATCCAACGTGCTGAGGAAGATCTCGTCTGCTCTGAGATGACTATCAAGTTCTGTGTTTCGAACATAGGCTGTTTAACATAACTGTTTCTCCTGCAACTCGTTCAGTCTGAACGAGTCATTAAAGCGAACGAGTCATTTCACTAAAGTGAATGAATCCCTAGTCATTAATTTCACTCAGTTGCTGAGGCAGGTGATGAAAGTGATTCAGGATTTGCTCAACAGTGCAAAATTGGTTTGAGCGTCCAGGAAGGGAGGGGTGGCATGCTCATGCTAGCCAATCATGGGCATCCATGAGCTTGTGTGTACAGAAGTGGGTGGATAGCGATTTCCTCTAATTGTGTTACCTGTCCCCTTTGTGTCACACGTGTGAGCATTTTGTAAAGATGTGGGTGTCTGGATTGATGTGACTTGGAGGAAGCACGTTATACCCTGGAGGTCCCTGGTTGGTGTTGTTGTCCAGTGGGTGGGAAATGGACAAGAATAAATTGGAGAGAAAATTGGGGAAAATAAAAAGATTAATCTACAGACAAGTTTTAACCTCCTGGTAAAGGCAATTTTACATATTCTAAGGCAGTCTTAAATATCCTTGTACCGGTACAAAAGAACTCCACCAAATTTAACAAATGCGCTGCTTCTTGTATGCTGCTGACTTCAAACATTTTCATGGTGGAAGCTACATAAAATGCTACATTTTTGGCCTCATCTGAATCCAACTTACAATTCTACTTGCAGGTTTAATGATTTTTTTGTACAACCAGAATTACAGAAATGTTGGGATGTTCTTTAAAGTTTATAAAATGCAAACTAAAAGACTTTCAAATCCCATGAGCCAATATTTTATTCACAACAGAACATAGATAACATAACAAATGTTCAAACTGGGAAATTGTTCACCTTTATCC
>JAQLOM010000003.1:1375895-1387109 GCA_030068315.1 Chrysichthys thysi
GGGGAGGAGGTTACTGTACAGCCAATGAACACACGTCTGAGCGAGACGATTAAAGGGACACGTGCGTCTTTGTTAGGAATGCAATACGCAATTGCGTAACACGAAAACAGGAAATGGGAAAACATTGGCGCGTACGAAGCGGAAGGGGAAAATGGGCGGAGCTGTGTTTGTCCGGCACCCGATTATGTGGTTGTGACCAGATGCCTAAACCCTGAATTTTTCGGTCAGGAACCGATTTGTTCGTGTTCAGAAGCGTTCGTGACCAGAGGTTCCACTGTACTAATGTTCTTTCAAGGATCTTCATCCGACACGCAGAACACAAGTCGCCGTGAAAACGTAACAAGATTTTTTCGACATCGTCTTGAAGGAGCTTAAATCGCTTAGCCTTTTTCATAACCGTCCGTAATCTCTATCGTATTTAACACTGTAGTCACGTTGAAGCATCACGCTGAGAAAATCCCAGCTCGCCCCAGCACTGTGTACACATTACAAAGCCTCTGCAGAACCTGTCCGTCTTGTTCTGATGAATTCGAATCATTGTAATCACTCTCAGCGCTTCATACCAAACACTTGTTGTTTCTCTTGCCTTCAGTTTAGTGTAACTCTTTATGCTTCCCGCTAACCGTATCCCGCGCGTCGATCCTTTTTGTCCCGTAAAACAAACCCAAAGCTAACCTAAACTCTCAGTTTTGATTCTGAGCATTTGGGAGATTTCCTGCTGTGCTTTGGGACACTGGCGTGTTTGCTCAAGCTTTATTAACAAAATGACTTGTTGTTAATGAATGTTTAGGGTGTGACGCTCTTAGTCACGTCCGCGTCCACCGCAGCGCCGTATGGGAATTCTCCAGTCTGATTGGTCAGAAGGTGTGGAATAATTTCCTAGAAGAGTAGTGCAGGGGCAGATCACAGGTTGATGCTAACGCGTCCGTTTATTGGGACTAGTATCCATTTTCATTCCAAAGAAAAAAACACGGCGCAAATCACGGAAGGAGTCTCCAGTGTTCAAGTTAAAGCTGGAGCTTTACGTTCCACTGAGCGTACAAGGTTTTTTATTTATTTTATTTTTTAAATGTCTTATTAATGCCACAAGGGAGGCAAAAAACCGATATGCTGGTGAGGGGACTGTATAACTCTAGACGTACCAGGAATGAACTCGTTTCCTGGACGTTCCACGACATTCAAATTAGCTTAAAAAAAGGCTTAAAAAGTCTGATCTCTTTCTTTAATAAATTGAAAAAATTTGTGATCGACAATAAACTGCCGCAGCATGAGAGGAATAAAACACTCAGTGGCGTGCTGTGGTAGGAAGATTTACGTTGTTCCAACGAACCTGCTTCATCGCACTGTTCTAGTGTTGCCTACAGCAGTCCCTCGTCTTTCACGGGGGTTATGTTCCAGAACTTCCCGCGAAAGACGAAAATCGAAATGCGATACATGGACGCCACCCCCAAATCCCCCCCTTTTTAATAGTCTAAGCCCCAGAATGATCCTCCAAGACTCTTTAAACACATTCAAGACACAACTAAACACATTAAGAAAACACATAGCGAGGTGAATTTTGTGTCGAATTCGTAGAAACGTCACATTTATAGCGAGTACTGTAATGTGCTGTGTACTATACTAGTGAAGCCTGGACTTTTATTTCAGGTCCTGTATGTGTGTAGTACACTAGCCTAGCCTGGGATTTTGTCTATACAGATCTTCTGTCCATTTTTCTAAATATAATGTTAATGTATAAAGGCAGAAATATGGAGCTCCAGCACTGACGATACTTTGGCGAATGCTGGTTGCTTCTCCCCGACCGTATGCGTCGTAGCCAGCTGCCAATCACAACCAAGGTTAGACGAACAGGGCATTCCGATTGCCCAGACTCGTTCCCCCAGCCATATTTTTTTTTTTCAGTATCCCCAAAACGCATTTTCCTAAACAATGCTACGTGTGTACTTTGTCTCTTGGGAAAATATGATCTACACGGTATTGTATTTTATACATTATTAATATTTTACTCCATTTGAATTCATGTTTAGATTTTATAATGCCGAGGAAATCCACAAAAAAAGGGATATATGTTCGAAATAAAAATCCGCGAATAGACAGTGAGCCGCGATATAGAGGGAGATTACTGTATTTTCCTGTAACGGCACTCCCCGTTCTTGTACTTCTTGCGTTCTTGAAGGCTTCTTGCACGGCTTCAAAACCTGACATTTCGTAAAAATCTCAGTTTCCCAATCCGCCTCAACACCCTGCTCTGACTTCGCTCCCTCTCGGATTCACATTATAGTTTTGGTCACTTTTTGGTAATTACCTTTAATGCTGAAGTAATTGTTTTCAAGTTGCTGTCATTTCCAGCGTAGCTCCACTTTGCGCTAATCCTTTGGTGAAATAACAACTTCGGGAGCTTTTTACTCGGAACCGGAGCGATGTGTTTCATTCAAGCAGTCCTGCTTTTCGGTTTCTTTCATGATATAAAAAGCGTTTTGTAAATTCAGCCAACGTCCCAGCGCTTTAAGCTTGTTTGATAGCTTGTGCACTCATTTTGTGTGATGCGTGTGCATGTGTGAGAAACCCCGGTTCAACCTAGTTTGTGTGTGAGAGGTGATAAATGGAAGGAATGGGACACGAGATTAAAGTCTTCTGCTTTAAACAAAAGCTCAGAGCAGTGAAAAGCGCTGACCTACTTCTCGGGCTGTTTTCAGTTTCAGTTTAATAGTTCCTTTAAGATCTTCCGTCTCTAAAACAGCTGTCAGGTTCTGTCTTGAGCAATCCCCTCTTTTTTCTTTCTTCCCTCGGAGATGCTCTGTCCATACTTTAGGTTTTGCATTCATTCCAGTGGATTGATGCGACGGCTGGAAGCGAGTGCCTCGGCATCTCCCCCGCGAGTACGCTCTAAGCGTTGTCGCTGCGTGGGGGCGGACGATTGAGGAAACAGCGTAACACTTTAACAAGCTCCTGCAGGGAAAGAGGTCACGGGGTCGCAGGTCAAACGTCATGGCAAGACTTCTCATCCTCAGGGACGTGGGAGCGATTCTGCTCCAGCGGTGGATCCACATTTCACAGCGCTCTTTAATTATACCCGACGCTGCGGACGTGTTATCAGACAGCTGCGAGACAGACCTGTCAAGGACAGCAAGTGTCTGGAAACAGCGTTGCAGGTGCTGTCATGGCGAGCCCCGCCGGCGACTTGACATCAAAGCAGCGTTTTAAAAACACATTTATAATCACAACGCTGTGGAATTCATTCACAAATGAATTTGTCAGAAGGTCTTGATTTAATTATGTGCAACTGATCACGGGTTTATGTTAATGCACTCGTTCTAAACTGTTTTCGTTTCTGTAGTAACAGCTCATTCAGAAGGACTTGCTGCTATCTTGGGGTTATTGGTGTAGTATAAGAGGAGTAAAAGACCTCAGGACACTTGTTTTCTACAGTACTGTTCTAAATACATTAAAAGTGTACCGTAGTTGATTTTGTATTTTGTATGTGGGTTTAAACAATAAGATGGAGGTTTAGTTTTAATGTTAACGGGGGTAAATGTTTAGCTCCGTAGGGCTTGCTTCAAACTGTTATTAACATTCGTCTGGAAAAAAACAGCCTTGCGCTGCTGGATAACTAGATGGATGAGTGAGTGGAAGGTAGGATGGGTGGATTATTGGGTGGTTAGTTGGTTGGATGGATTGTTGGATAGATGCTTGGTTGGGAGAATGTATGAGTAACTGGTGGGAAGGATGCTTAGTTGGTCGGTTGAATGGATGGTTGGATAGCTACAACTATCTCAACTACTATAACTCAGTGGATGAGTGAGTGAATGGTAGGATGGAAGGATCATTGGATGATTGGTTGGATGGAAATGTAGCCTTGTGCTGATGGACAGGTGGGAGGTTGGATGGCTGTATGGATGGATAGTTGGTTGGATAGCTAGATGGAGGAGTGAGTGGATGGTAGGATGGATGCATCATTGATTGTTTAGTTGTTTGCATGGATGGATGGATGTTTAGTTGACTGGTTGCATGGTTTGATGGTTTCATTATTAGTTGGATGGTTAGTTGGTTCGAAGGATGGATAGATGGATGGTTGGATAGCTAGAAGGATGAGTGAGTGAATGGCAGGATGGAAGGATTATTGGATGGTTAGTTGGTTGGATGGATGGTTGGTTAGTGGAATGGATTGGTTGGATGGAAAAGTAGTCTTGTGCTGAAGGGTTGATGGATGGATGGATAGACGGATGGATGGTTGGTTGGATAGCTAGATGGATGAGTGAATGAATGGTAGGATGGATGCATTATTGATAGTTTACTTGTTTGGATGAATGGATGGATGGATATTTAGTTGGCTGGTTGCATGATTTGATGGTTTTATGGTTGGTTGGATGGTTATAGTTGGGTAGATGGTTCTTTGCTTTGAAGGATGGATAGTTGGATGGTTGGATAGCTGGGTGGATGAATGAGTGAATGGCAGGATAGGAGGGTTGTTGGATGGATGGTTGGTTAGTGGAATTGATTGGTTGGATGGAAAAGTAGTCTTGTGCTGAAGGGTTGATGGATGGATGGATGGATAGACGGATGAATGGTTGGTTGGATAGCTAGATGGATGAGTGAGTGGATGGTAGGATGGATGCATTATTGGATATTTAGTTGGTTGGATGGATGGATGTACAGTTGACCAGTTGCATGATTCAATGGTTGTAAGGTTAGTTGGTTGGTTGAATGGGTGGTTGGATGGTTGTTTGCTTAGATCACCGATTCTCAGTCCTGCCCCTGGGCCTCTTCACATTTTCCACTTTCCATCAGCCCTAAAGCACAGCTTTACCAACCTGGCTGAGCTCATTAGCTTTTGATTAGCTGAGCACACCTGATTTAATCAAGAGCAGGTTAGTTGCACTTATTTCAACCAGGCGTGTTTGGAGCAATTCTAGCTGCAGGACATGTAGATCCCAGACCTGCAGGACTGAGGAGCTCCAGGAGTAGGATTATGAAACACTGGCTTAGATGGTAGGTTGGTTGGTTGATTGGTTGTACGGATGGAAGGATAGTCGGATGGTTGGACAGTTGGACGGTTAGATGGTTGGTCATTGGGATGCTTGTTTGCTTGGATGGAACTCCAACTACCTGAAGTGTAATAGGTCGTATTTAACCTCTGGTGGGATTGGAATCTGGCACCTTCAGTTTTGACACTCATCTTAATCAAAATTTGATCAATTTGACCGAATGAAATCCCAGTTTATCTACAGAAACATGGTGTAACGTCCTCAAATGTAGATGGAAATGAGTATAAAGGCGAGATTGCGTAATGGCATGTCGAGGTAAGATATTCTATCCCATCCTTCCTTAAATCCTGCCCTACCTTGTAATACCTTATAATACTAAGATTCCACCTGGATTAAGACTGGATGGGAGGACACAAAGCCGTAGATGGTCATGATATATCTTTCTGCATCACCTCAATTCCCAAAGTACTGAATCACAGTAAACAGTATACTAATACTCTGAGTGTGAGAATGAACAACTGTTTTGCTGCAGTTCCGTGCGATGGTGTAATCAGGCATGTAAGGACATGCCCGTTAAACGAGAAGTTGTTAAATGATACCAAGACTTGATAAATGTGTGTGTCCTTGTGGGTGTATGTGTATGTATGTGTGTGTGTGTGTGTCTATTAAACTGCTGATTCACTCTGCCGTCATACACTAAATGGCTCTTATCAGTGACTGATGTGATCTGACGGAAGTTCAGCAACTTCTCGCGCTCGGCTAACAGGACCGATTCAACTGATCTAACCTTTTACACCACGCTTGAATTATGAGCATATATAGATACCAGGGCCAGACGTGTCACTTTATGGACCTTGTGGAGAAACAAAAGTTTATTAAAGTTAATTAGTATCAGCAGTGGAACAGTGGAAGAGAACCCTTTTTCCGTTGTCTTCCCTGATGTCTTCAGTTCACTTGGTATATATCCGTTTGGATGTTTCAGCTGGTGTAACGGACGGTCGCTTCTTCTTCTCACGGCAGACACTGAGCTGATCTCTATATCCTCCTGGTCTCAGAGAGTCCCTTTCTCGAGGAGATGGATCCATACAGGATGTGTAAGATGGATAGGAAAAAAAAGAAGGAAAGCATTGAGGAATGGTTCCTGGAGCCCTATTAATTTCGCGGAACCCCTGTGGTGCTGAACAGTCGGCATTCAGATGGATGAAGCCTTAAGTGTGGATAATAAATTACGAGGGTGTGCCGGGGCACAGCAGGCACCAGAGCCCAATTAATGATAAATGTTCTCACAGGTGAAGCATATTTCTTTCTACGGTAGTCCCTCTTGTTCCTTGTCCATCTGTCACAGATGAGGCTAAGGCCTTGGCCTTTACCTGCTTCGCATACGAAGCGGTTTTTATCGAAACAGCACAGAGTGCACCAGAAGAAAATGCGCACAAGGTATTAATTCTGGAAGGAAAATAACAGTTATTAGTGTTGCTCGGATCTTGCTCTCGGGGGTTACCATCAGGAAGTGTTGTGGTTTTTTGTTTTCTTTTCACCATGAAGCTTGGGGATTAGTAATCCCGATCCCTGTCCTACCTGTGAGAAACGACAATTAGGCTTGTCGGCATGTAAACTGCGGATAATATCTGCCCAAAGCTAATTAATCGGAATTAAACGGATTAGCGGAAGAATGCTGGCCTTGCAAATCCGCAGGGTAGTTCTGCATAATATCGTTCCGGCTCTTCCACTGAGGATCTTGGACTGCCGTTCAATTCATTTGACTTGGTTTTCTTGACTCCGCTTGCATTTTCGTGGCACGGGATTTAATTAGAACTTCAGATAAGACCATCAGGCCTTTCCTTAATGCAACTGCTTTTAAGGAGTTCCTTAAGTGGATTAATGGGCAAATCGGTTTATCCTCAACAGTTCGCAATTTGCCAGCTCGCCTTACTGCTGATAAGAACATAATCACTCTTGGAATGAAACGCTGTGAACCGTGATGATCCCGGCTCAGGAATCTTTGGGAATTCTTGGGAAACCCCTTGCGTGACCACTACTACCACCACCACACTGTCCACTTACTTCATTTACCCCATTGATCCTTGCGGTGTTTTAGACCCCTTAGGGATGCAAGCGTACTTCTGGGCGTCAGACGTGGGAGTGCATGGGGTACAACCCGGATGTCATGGTCACGGCGTTAAAGCTTACTTAATGCATCCAGTTGCGTCCATCAGTCTGGGAGAGAAGTGTAAAGTCACGGCACGTCTGAGACCTCAGAGACATCGGAGCTGCGTTCAAGATTATGGAAGGCCGGAACGGGGTTGCTTTTAGAGCTCGTTTGGACAAGGATTACATGGAAGTCACTTTGGTTAAGGAGTTATTTTCCGTGGTCTGGAAAAATACAAGCCTTGAGTTGCGTGTAATATCAGCCACAGATGCCCGACGTAGGTTTTGCACACTTATCTGGCAACAAGCTTCAGACTCCTGCAGGCTGCGATTTTATTGGCTGTGTGTACAGACGCTCCCCTAGTTCCGATGGCCCGACTTATGATTTTTCGAAGTTACGATGACAATTGCAATGCGCTAAAAGTTGTAAAATATTTAATAAATATTTATGGGTGGGCATCGTTGGCAGGCCAGCGTAACAGTGTATGACGTATGAGGATGATGCCCGGATGTACGCGTCACTCGACGTGCGCGATGGCTCACTCTCTCCCGCGACTCACGGAGTTCCCTTGTGCATCGGTGTACTGTATAGTGTATTACCGTGGGTTTTTTGTGTGCTCCAAGAGCTAACTTTAATTCAAAAGCATGTCTTGTAAACGCCCCAGCGTGTCTCCTACAGGAAAAGACTCCTGGGGAGGCTAGGCTAAGCTAGGATAAACTAGGCTAAGCTAAGCTGAGATACCTAAGCTAGGCTAAGTGGTTCGACGCAGTGGTTCGGCGTACGATATTTTCGACTTACAATGGGTGTGGCGGAACACGTCTCCATCGTAACCTGAGTAACCTGTGTATACAAACTTTCGAAAATGAGGTTTTTGGTGGGGTTTTTTTTTTGGAAGCAAGATGTAGGCAGACGTTTAAGGTTTGGTCTGAGTTTTGTTTTCATGAGATACTCTGGTGTGCGTTAACGAGCTACAGGAAAAGTCAGAGGTCGGCCATTTGCAATGTGAGTCAGGTGACTTCTTGGGAAAGTAGGCGGTTCTTGGTGACCTTGAGGGGTTTTTTTGGTTGGGTTTGGGTTTTTTTTTTTTGTTTTGTTTTTGGACAAAATGGCCTGTAATAGTCAGACGTCTGGCTTGGGTGATTAAAAAAAAAAGAAACTTAAGTTGGCTTTACATCAAACACAAATATGGAGGGAAAATACGCTCTCCATCAGTGCTTATTTTTTTTCCTTCTTCTTCTTCTTTCCTTTGTATTTACTTATTTATTTTTTGGAACTTGCAGTCCCTTGCATCATTTTAAGCTGAATAAATATTAACGATTTTTTCCCCCCCTCCCTAGCGTTGATGGTTCGTAAACCATGGTTGCCCATCTTACAACCTCAAAACTGTCAATGTTTACACACAGACACTTAGAAAATCAGTACATTTAACATGTGACGCTTGCAATAATTCACGTTTTCTCTCGTTCCGAATATTTCAATGCACGTGTCCCTTCGGTCATGCTGAAACGTTGACGTATGATATGTAATTAACTTCGGAAGTCCTGCTGCTTATCACACAGCACGCGCAAAAACATAACTTCATTGATTTAACTCAGCGACGGTCCCGCAAGGTATTACATCACGTGTTTTCGTTTTCCTGAGGATTCGAATGCGTTCCCCAGCATGACGACTTCCCCTCCTCCCCTTCGCTGTCAGCTGAGGCTCGGTGTTGAAAAATGGCTTATTTTGTGTGGTCGGTGTGACTGAATGAGCTAAAATGAGGGAAACCTCCAACACTCTGAAGCCGAAGCCCAAGCCCCCATCCTCACCCCCCACCCCCCAACACTTTCTCCTCTTTTCACCCCTTTTATTTTGCCTGTTTTTTAAGACTTGCCTTTTTGTTGCTGATCAGCACAGCACTTTTTTCTTCCTTTTTTCTTTTTTTTTAACAGATAAAGCCGGCTAAAACAGAGAAAAGCCCTGTGGGGGCTGTGGTGGGCTTCGTGCATTGTGCCGCCTCAACGGGGTAATTGTTCGACTCGGAGAAAGAGGAGGGGCTGTCCGTGAAGGACTCAGGGTAGCACAATAGGTCCCCTAGGGACTGAAAGACGGACACAACCCTATCCAAAAAAAAAAAAAAAGAAAGACACAAGCAAAAAGGCCTAAAAGTATGGCTTTTACGTGTCACATCTCCATCGTACGCACAAAAGCACCGCGGACACACGACGCACGTAATGCCTACTGATAGTATTTCCATAACTCATTACATTCTTTTTCCCTTTTTTGCGACAACTATTTACTATCGCCCCGATAACGGTTTTCCTATGTTGTTAACGTCTTCCTGGAGCAAACTTTGCAAGCTCACACACTCGTGCTCCTTATCCACCTTTGTTCCCAGTTAAAACGCAAAGCTCCCAAAGTTTAAAGAGACTCGCGTTTTTCTTATCCTCTGCTGGAAAGACCGAGGAAACCTGAAAGATGCCAGCTATTCCTCTCCGTCCCCCTCCTCCTTCTCCTCCTCCTCCATCCCTCATTCTCTGTTTCTTGACGAGCTCAGCTTCCTCGCCTTGGTGACCATTCTAATTTTTTTTTTGCACCCCGGAAAGCTTGGATACACTTTTGAAATGCTAAAAATCCCCATTGGATGTGTCTGTGTGGTAGACCGAGCACAGTAAAGAGCTTTAAAGAGAAATGGGAAGAAGAAGAAGAAGAAGAGAAAAGGGGGGGTATTAAATTGGCAGGAAAAAGAAGGGGGTCACTAATTAGTTGATTTAATGACACGGACCCGCCCCTTCGCGGCCTGTGCACCTTCTCCCATAGGCTACCTTTGATCACTCTCAGCCCCCGGTGCATCATGGGTAAGCGATTTTCCTCAATTATGGACCTCCTCCCCCTTCTTACTGTGGACAACAGGGTCTAATTAAGCTTCCTTGTGATGTCCCCTGTGTCTCGCTTTCAAGTGGACTGGAATAATAATTTATTTTGATTAAAAAAAAAAAAACAAAAAAAAAAACACCCACCCAACTGTCACCACCATGAGGTGGTTTATTTTTAAAAGTTTTCACGCGTAATAAGTAAGTTTTTTTTAGCCGCTGATGATCAGCGATGATGCTCAATAAGACAGAAATACCATAACCTGAACTTTGCTGACGTTTCCTCTTGGTTAAGTTTTCGAAAACGATCTTGACATCAGTGTGTGTATGGAATGAAACACTTCATGTCATGCTGCGATGGGAAAATATCCAGCACGGTAAAATGGAGTCATGTCAAATTGATGATTTTTTTCAATAACAACATGTCCGGATGTTCGCTGTGTGTACCACGAGCGTTTTTGTCCTTAGATTTTACTTATTTTAAACAAACAAACAAATAAATAATAATAAAAAAACCCAAAAACTCCTTTTTTAGTTGGATTTAATTTTGTGGAATGTCCGCGAATCAAGTTAAGTCCTGTTCTACTCACCGATAAACGGTTGTTCTGTCACCAGCCTCTTTCTTTTTTCTCTTAAAAGTAAGAGGGAAAAAAACCTTGTCATTTTAACAAGAAAAACCAAAAGCGTAAATTCCTCTGTTCTGAAGGTATCATTAGCCACGCTTCTGTTGATCTGTTCAATGAGCAATTTGAATCCGCGAACTGAAATGCATGTAATGGAAACACGTGAACTTGAAAAAAAAAAGTTTTTACGCTTGCCTGAATTGCTTTTTCTGATGATTCGACACCGTAATATTTCACAGATGTTGAAATGGAAACATGTTTTTCGTGTTTAAGTCACACGACGTGACCTGAAGAACAAATGCAAATGCTAGCTTTCTGGAAAAAGAGAAAACTCGGCTTTAATCACATCACGTCACTGAGGGGACCATTTGCGATTATGGTATGTCAAAAAATTTCAAATATTGCTTCTGTTTTAGGCAGAACTACAACAGCTGTATTACGCAATGGGCTGTTATAATAATAAATAATAATAACAATAATAATAATAATACAGCGGACCCTCGGCTCACGAACTGAATCCGCGACCCAAATCAGTGTTTCCCATTGAAATGAATGTAAATACAATGAATGTGTTTCAGCCTCAAAACATGTTTTTAAAGTGTATT
>JAQLOM010000003.1:1435042-1445135 GCA_030068315.1 Chrysichthys thysi
TGGGTCGGCTGTCTGTACGTCAGGCGAGGATTTGTTCGTCGGTCGGTACAAAATCTGTTTGGGAATTTAGTTCATACGTCGATTCGTTCGCCATCCGATGCGTTCGTGAGCCGAGGGTCCGCTGTATTAGGTATTTAGAGCTGCTCATAATCCCCTCTATCTTGACTCAAGCTCCGGTTCCAGCTGAAGAGAAGCAGGCCCATAGTGTGATGCTGCCACCACCATGCTTCACAGCGGGTATGGTGGGATTTTTTGTTAGGTGCTATGGGGCCAAGATGTCGGCCTACAGATCTGAAGGTCATAAGTTCAAATCCCAGCACCAGTCGACGGTTGAGGATTTGTCCTTTGGTCGGTAACAAAATCTGTTCGGGAATTTAGTTCGTACGTCGATTTGTTCGCCATCCGACGCGTTCGCGAGCCGAGGGTCCGCCGTATTAAAATGTGTGAAGAATCGCATCGTAAAATCAGTCATGAATAAGTGTCCAGGGGAATAAATGAAAAATACGAAGAAAAAAAAATTGCATGTACTGTAATGAGGTGCGGAAAATGATCTGCCATTTTGTAAAAATGCAACATTGTGTAAAAAAACAAACAAAAAAAACAAAGTAAAATGTGTGAAATTTTGCAAAATAAAATGTTTTGATGTAAATATGTTTTTTAAATTTTTTTTTATTTGTGAAAATAAAATAAAATAAGATCCGTGGACGAAAATTGCACTCAAATGTAAAACGTGAAAAATAACATGTAGAAATTTTACATTTAAGGGGGGAAAAAAAACCAAATTGTTAATGTGAAAACAATTGAACAGTGTAAAAAAAAAATTAAAATAAAAAAAAAACCTCAGTAAAATATCATGAATAATTAAAAATTATAATCTACATCTACATTTATGGCGTCGGTAAAATCCATACAGATATCACACCAACCACCAAGTAACATATTATTGTCTAATTATAGATATATTCAATAGACATACTCTTAAAATATTAAAATACTAATATAGATAAATTAAAATAAATAAAACAAGTATTTAAAAAAAAAATTATTATTCAATCAATCAAAAATTCTAAAACTTTGGTCTTAAAACTCTCCAGTGAGCGGCTTTCGACAACGTCCTTAGGAAGGCTATTTATAATATGCCTTATAATAAACCTATGTGCTACACGTGGAACATTTCCATAAAAACGTGCATAAGTAAATGAATTATTTTGAAAATAATAAAATATTATAAAATGAGAGCCAAACCAAAGCGCTTTTTCTTCGCACCAGCAGCAGGTCACACCCCGGAGCTCCGTCAGTCATCGCTCCCCGTCTGTGGTGAAGGTAAAGGTGTGTCACTTCTGTGTCTGGTTTGAGGATTATAGCTCTGAGGTTGTTTTGAAGCTGCAGCAGTTAAGCGTTGTGGTCTGTGGTCGCCCGTCCTCTTGGCGGGCCTCGAACCCACACCGTCCCGCAGGACTCGGAAACATCTTCAGGACAGAGACGGAGACAGAGACGAAACCGTCCCGTGGTGTCGAGAGCCCCAATCGCTCGCACATCAAAGACCAGCCTCGATGGCCTACTTCTCATTGTTCTCGTCTCTTACCGCCAAGCAGGTGTGCTCCATCAGCTCGCCGGCATAGGGGAGGGGTCACGAGATCATATCTACCTGGCAAGGGTTCCAGAAAAAATACCTCTTTGGTCTTCTTCTTCTGTCTCGTTTAAAATTCCTCAACCTGTGTGAGAGAAGGGCCGTCTGCCTGCTCGCCCCCATGCACCCGTCCACGCCCATATTCCCCAGGCACAGCCTTGTTTTTGTTTGCGTTCTATGCGATTGCCAACGTCGCAGACGTGTTTCGTCGGATCGTCCATCTGATAAAAAGACACTCCGATGGGAAAACAGCATAGTTCTTTGGCTCTTATAGTGTTGGCTTTGTTTATTTATGTATCTTCTTTTGGGGAATACGGATGCTAAGAGCGTGCTGGTGAAATAAACTGGCAGAGATAAATAAGTGGAAAAACCCTTGGTGCTTTCAGTGAATGAGCATTTTTTTAAATAATTGTGACAATAAAACAGCTGACACAATTTAATGCGGGATCGCATCCCATCTCCAGTTGTGATCCTAAGATGGATGTTGCAGGTTCCGCAGATGTGTTTCGTCGGATCCTCGATCTGATGAACGACTCGCCGGGTCAGGAAACAATGTAGCTTTTTTTCTTTCTTTCGTTCTTTTTTTTTTGTTTGTTTCTTTTTTTGGCCTCCAAATCATGTTATCATGTGTTGTCATTTTTCCTTGGAAAATCTGGATAATAAGTGCGTACTGAAGAGATTGCTTCGCTGTATTTGTAAAAATAATCTTTTTGTACGACATTTGAAAAAAAAAAAGAAACATAGGGAAAATGTAAAATTATGATACAAGTCTTGATAAAATTATGAATAATAATAAAACGGGGGGTAGCTTTTTTAATCTCATTTTTATTTTGTCATTTTTTAAATATTTTTGTATTTGGAAAATATGGACACGAAATAATTTAAAGAAAAGAAACTGCGATAAATGAAAATATGAAAGAAAAAGTGTAATGATTTTTAAAAAATAAATCCCATCCCATCTCAAATTAAATTTTTTCTTTTTTTTTTTTTTTTTACTTCTGTCTCAAGTTTTTGTGTTGTCTTTTTTTTTTTTTTTTTAAACCCACATAAATTTTTAATTAATAAATAAAAATAATAATAATAATAATTAATACATTTTTAAATAATAAAAAAGAAAAACTGGGGAAAATGTGGCTTTTTTTTAACCTCATGTTTTTATGTTGTCATTTTTTGAGGGGAAATCTAGATGATAATTGCATACTGAGGAGATTCCTTCGCTTTATTGTTAAAAAAAAAGAATACATATATATATATAAAATCTATTTTTAAATAAAAAAACATTTAAATAAATGGGAAATCTAAAATCATGATAAAAGTCATGATAAAATTAATAATAATAATAATAATAATAATAATAATAATAATAATAATAATAAAGAAAAACTGGCTTTTGAAATGTGGCTTTTTTAACGTCATGTCTTTGTGTTGTCATTTATTTATTTATTTATTGCTAAATCATTTAAAAATTAAACAAAAAAATAAAGACAAGAAACCGTGATAAATGAAAATATGAAAAAAAAAATAGAAAGAAAAAAGAAAACAAAAAGGGAAAAAATAAATCCCATCCCATCTCAAATGATCATTTTAAGACCAGTCTTATGTCCAATCCTCCGTCTGATAAACGAGACTTGGGGGTTGGAGACCAATGTAGCTTTTGTTTTTTATAAATGTTGTTTTTTTTAATCTCATGTTTTCATCATGTGTTGTCATTTTTGTAAGATCTGCACGCTGAGCGCTGGCTGGTGAAATTCCTTCGCTGCCGTTCGGGACACGGGGTTTTAGACATTCCGTGCTCGACGTCGAGGGTAAATTTATCTCACCGGTGATGGAGATAATCCCTCTGGCTGCGCTGTGTGTACATGTGGGACGTCTGAAGCGGAGGATAAAAGTTGGCGAGTCTGGAATCCTGGGTTCTTGTTTCTGCTGTAGTCAGCAGCGATCCTCACTGCCGAGCCCACCGCTTTCCAGAACCCTCGCCAAAATATCAGGCTTGTCTTTTTGAATGAATCGGTGTGTTGTCTGGAAGCGTGGGCTCTTGATTAATCCTTCGCACTGACAGCACGACCTCCTTTCGCTCCACCGCTCCAAAATGGATCTTACACTTGTTTCATTTCCCACTTCGGGTTTTTTCCCCAGATGTCAACCTCAGCCCAAGTGCTTTACCGCACACATGATCAGGTTCCCCGGCTTCCGATCTTTACGATGCTGCTCATGTTCCTGTTTTTTCTAGGGATTTTTTTTATCTTTTTTTAATGAACGGGGTGACCCAGAGGTCGTCACGCTCCTCTCTGGCAGGTCTTCAGAAAAACCTACAACGTTAGAAGGTCTGGTTTCCACCAAAAAGTAGCAACTTTGCTTGATGTCATTTGATTTGATTTTTTTTCCCTGGAAAGCAGCACAAATCTTAAAAATTAGCGGGGGAAAAAGCAAAAATCTCAAGAAAGTCTGGAACCTTTGTACCTGTTGATATTTATACCTATCCTTGCCCTCATGTGGCGCCATATTTGTTTACCCTTCATGTAGGGAAAATACTACAACATAGAAAATACTAAAACAGCAGGCGCCATTGTTTTACATTATTCCTAACATCTTAACGTGTTGCTAAAATTACAACGCCTCAGAAAGACAGGGTTCATCTCGCGTGTAACCTCTTTACGTGGGTAAAATAAATCTCCTCATTAAGCTGAAATAAAATACGTAACTTTGAGTCATTTGTAAACATGCACTGAGTTGAGTAACGAGAACGAAATATGGCGAATTTTCCTGATTGGTTCTAAATAAAGTCGTAAGAACCTTGGCGTTTACAGCTTTAACCGATACACAGTTCTATATATTTATAGCTAACTTGCGGGCGCTGCTAGCAGCCTGGCGTTTCGTGTTGTGCAGGAAAGTGGAGTGACGTGAGAAAACGAGCCACCGTCCTTTTTGAGTCAATAGAGAAATGTTCAATAGATAAATAAATAAATAAATATCAGCTTTGGGTTTACCGATGCAGCGTAACAGCGTATGACGTACGATACATGTGGACGACTCCCGGATGTACGCGTCACTTGCCTTGCGTGATGCCTCACCCTCTCCCACAACTCACGGAGTTCCCTTGTGTATCGGTGTACCGTACAGTGCATTACCGCCTGTGCTTCAAGAGCTAATTTAAATCCAAATGCATGTCTTCTAAACTCCTCCGGATGTCCCCTACATGAAAAGACTCCTCAGTAGGCTAGGCTAAGCTACCTAAGCTAGGCTAAGCAGTGGTTCAACATATGATATTTTCCACTTACGATGGGAATTGCGGAACACATCTCCATCGTAACTTAAGGACCTCCGGTATATTCTCATATTTCCCTAATGAGCAGTCTGCGGCGACGGTGGTGAGGAAAAACTCCCTGAGACGACAAGAGGAAGAAACCTTGAGAAACCTGAGTCATCTGGGTGACACCGGATAGTACCGATAGAACTAAGTTAGTTCTATAACCGTGTGTTCTATGGCCCAAAAGTCAAGATGTTTAGAACCAGATTCAGTGTAGCCCAAACATAAAGATAGCTCTGTTTCCACTGATCGCTGATGGAGCCTCAAGCGCAAGACAATCCGTGGCAATCCAAGTCCCGAGCCATGCAACCCAAGGGTTAGGGTTAGGGTTAATGTATATGACGTGGCAGCATGGTGTGAAGAAGACTGCAGCAAGGAATGCAGACAAACCTGAATAAAAGATTTATTTCCAGAAAATCCCCACCTGAAGGCAAAGCGCGAGATATTGACTTGATTAAAGACGTGCCCTCGCTTGTCGCTTGTTTAAACAGCACCGTAGAGAATTAGTACGATTCCTGATTGACTGATACAAGCCGAGAATGTCGACTAGCGGCTACGTTAGCCAGCTAGCCAGTGTAGAGTCTAGTTTATAGCCTAGTTTCTAGTGTGCTGTATGTCCGTCAGGGACAGTGAATCTCAAGCTCTTGGGAAGATTTCGAAATGATGAACAGATTGACCTTCAGCTTTTGACGCCCCTGTACGCCCCGATCAAGCTTCATTTCCTTCATGAGCACGCCCCCATGGTCCCCTCAGGATCCGTAGCCGGTTGTCCCGAGCGCAGCCACGTAGTCTTCATGATTAGAGAAGTTTAACGCTGTTCTGGAATTCCGTTAGCTGCAACGTGTCCTGGTTAAACGGCACAATTTCCACTGCGTTGTGCGTTAAAGTTTAAAGTGTGAAGTGCGTTTGAGAGTTTGGGGAGGGCAACGAAAGGCGCCGGACATCATAACCAACACGTGAGCTGCTGGTGTGTAGCGACGTGTACGGCTCTGAATAGGGCGCCGCGTAGTGATATGAATATACAGATGTTCCCCGAGTTACGATGACGATTGCGATGCGCTAAAAATTGTAAAATATTTTGAAAATATTTAAGATTTGTGGGCAAACTTTGGTGCCAGGCCAACATAGCTGTGAATGATGTATGCGGATGTTTGGACGACACCCGGAAGTACGCGTCTCTCGCCTTGCACGACTCACGGAGTTATCTTGTGTATCAGTGTACTATACAGGGCATTACCGCGGGTTTTCTTTGTGCCTCAAGAGCTAATTTTAATTCAAAAGCATGTCTTCTATAGGAAAAGACTCCTGAGTAGGCTAGGCTAGGCTAGGCTAGGCTAAGTGGTTCAACACAGTGGCTGGACATACGATAGTTTTGACATCCGATGGGCGTGGTGGAACGCATCTCCATCGTAACTTGAGCACTACTTGTACTGTAACTGAAACAGGGAGGAAGCAGCCCAGTCCTGAACAAGAGCAACTCTGTAAAAGACGGGAGAAAATAAAATAAAAAATATTCCAAATAAAAAGTAAATAAAATAAACGAAAGTATCCTTTATTGTCTTTTTCCTTCTTGCTGTTGTCTTTTTCTCCCTTCTTCTTCTTCTTATCTTCCTCTTTCTTGTTTTTGTTATTGTTGTTGTTGTTCTTCTTCTTCTCTCTTCATATTTTCTTCGTCTTTATGTCTTTTTCTTTTTATCCCTCCTTTTCTTCTTCTCCTTCTTCTTCTTCTCTTTTTTCCCCTTCATTTCCTTCTTCTCTCATCCTGTTCTCGCTCTCCCGTTTCTTCTTCTTCTGTTCCTCTTAGTTGTCATTTTTCTTCTTGTCCCTCCTCTTCACGTTCCTCTCTTGTTCTTCATCTTCTTTCGTCTTCATTTTCTCTACTTTCTTCTTTTTTTTTGACTTCTTGCTCTGCTTTATCATCTTATTAGATGTCCTTTTTCTATTCGGTTTTAGAAGAACCTTTTTCTTCTACTATTTTTTTTTATTATTATTATTATTATCCATCTCTTGCTTCATCATGCTCATGTCCCTTCCCTTCTATTTCTTCTTCCTCTCTTCCTTCTTCTTCTTCATCATCTTCATCTTCTCCTCCTCGCTCTTCTCTCCTTGCCGCACCTTCTTTCTCTTGTTCTCAGTAAGAGTTTTCTCTTCTGTTTCTGAAACACCATCCAAGTTGGTCCCTCAGGCCTCCTAAGAACGTCTGAAGAACCCGTCTAGTATAGGCCGGGACAATAAAGAATAACATTAACCGATGTTTTTTTTACGCATCTGCGTTACATGCGTGTGACACGGAAGAGCGTATATTGTATTCATCGTCCGTCGGCGTGAGCTGAGAGGTTCCTGAAACGTTCTCGCTGGCCGAGGATCTCCAGCATCCTGTCCTGGCTTCTGGGTTGAAAACACAACACGGGGCGACTGGGGGGAAGGAAAGCCAGAGGAGTTTTTCACCGCACTGGGGGAAAGAGTTTTTCCTCATCAGTGTCATAAATCTGGGGAATATTCTGGAACAGACTGTGTGTTTTTGTGTAGCAGTCCTAAATATCTGCCATCCAGCAAGTCTCCCTCAGAGGAAGGGCGATAAATCAGGGAGCGGAATGTTTCGGCGATGTTAACAGTAGCTGAGCACGCCATAAAAACCAGAGGAGGAAAAACTCCGAGGCCACTTTTTCTTCATCTTCCTTCTTCTTCGTGTCTCGGATTATCCCCCCCTCCCCCCCACCTTGTACTGTCAGATCCCGTCTTTTGCCTCCAGGCAAATCTGCTCATCGTAGCAACGTTTTTTTTTTCTTTCTTTCTCGTCTTCATCTTGAAGATGTCCATTTCGAACCCTTTCCATCCTCACTATCTTTAAAATTCCGACCAGTCAACTATTCCGTCTCTGTCGTCCCGTCCCTTGTCGAAGCCCCGGTCTTTGTTCTATTCATCCTTCCCTGTGAAGCGCTACTCTGTCCCTGTGTCCCAGATCCTTCTTAAAGATAGCGCCGTTTCATCTTCTCCGCTCCCATCTGGTAGAGGTTAGTGGCCATGTGGAAGCCATTGTGTCCCTCTGGATCCTGTGTGCCGAGACCCCTCGTTGGCCGTGTCTCACCCTCTTTAACATTCCTTGCCCTCTCATTCTGTCTCATGCCCTCCTATTATCTTCACTCTCTGTCTCTCTCTCTCTTTCTGTCTCTCTGTCCGTGCTCATCTGCTCTTCCTGAGGCTTTTTCTTTTCTTTTTTTCCCTCGTGGTTTGTTTGAGAGTCAGCTACTTTGGAGGAGACAAAGGGGATGATCTTGGCGCCGAAGGTCACGTTCGTTTTGCTTGGTAGTTGTTGGAGGTTTTTTTTTTTTTTTGTTGGTTGATTGGTGTTTTTTTTTATTCTGGGCCTTTTTGCAAGGGGAAAGACTTCTATAAAGACTGTTTATAGCTGCTATAATAGAAGTGCGAACAGGACGCTAACTCCTTTCAAGGACGTTAAATGGAGATATGTATTCGGTAACAAACTGGGGTGAATCTGAGCACATGCTGTTATAGGAAAAGAATCCACTCCAGGGTGGGGACTGGGGATTCTGCTTCATCACACCACCCAGTTCTTGATCACGTTCCTATAAGACAGTGCTTCTCAAATAGTGGGACGCGCCCCCCTGGGGGGGCGTGGTGCGATGCCGGGGGGGCGCGTCTGACCCCGGGGAACATGCTTTTGTTTTTTTGCTGTACTAAAACAAAGTGTAATTGCACGTCAACTACAGTAGGTGGCAGTGGCGCTCACATTGTCAGAGTGAGCACGGAATATTCGCTCGATGGTTTTTTGCGCGCACACAGCACAGAGCAGAAGAGCTATAGAGACACGGAAAAATATTTAACGCGGCGGCATTTATGTTTTACTTTCTTTTTAAAAGAAAAGTCGCCGTGAGCAACGCCCCCCCCCCCTCGCTATATACATAGCTACTTTTAGAACATAAATGTCGCCGTGAGTGCAATATATACACACACACATATATATATATATATATATAATCAGTTCTTCTCAAATAGTGGGAGCCCGGGGGAACACGCTGGGTCGCCGGCGAGCAACGCCCCCCCCATTCTCAAGATTCGGGGTGGCGCGAAATGTTTTCATCTTCCCAAGGGGGGCGCAACAGAAAATAATTGAGAAGCACTGCTATAAGAGCACGACACAGAGGGTTCAATTCCTTCCTGGAACTCGGATCTGGTTTCAACTGGACTCTTGTGCCACGCCCCATTGCGTTCACCTGCCGGGATGGCCGAGTTATGAGTCAGGAATATCATCTGGAACGCCCCCCGGATGTTGGATTTCCGACTCGGAAAGTTGGGAGGTCCTCACCAAGCCCCAGGTTAAAAATCCAAAACAGCGCCCCCTGCCTGAACAGGAAGTGAAAGCTGTAGTTTTCTCTGGTTTACGAAACCTGTGTGTTTTGGGGTCATTTAATCAGTCGTACCCACAGCACTGTCCGAGTTTTATCCATGCTCGTGTTGATACCCTGTTCTCATGAGCTAAATCCCGCGCAACGTGTTGTTCTCAGGAGATGTTGATGCTAATTAACAGCTGGCATTTAAAGAAAAGTCCAAAAAAGAAGCTGACATTGCAGTTGAAAACCTGAAGGTGATGTTTAATAGGGGGAGATCAGATGATCAGGGACAGATTTAGATCAGATTCGCGGTAAAACACCGCTAAAGGACAAAAGCGCAAGCGCGACAGAGGTTTTCCTGGAGTCGTCCATGTTAGTTTTCCGACTTGTCCGAAACGGAGCGCGGCTAAGTCGGGTGTGACGTCATTCCCAGCTCCGAAATCGGACTTCTGAGGCAAACGGAACGCAGCATGAGTCTTTCCGTGGCTGGTAAATCGATTGGAGAGGAGAGGACGTGGTACAGTGTGGTGTGGTGAAAGAAAGTGGCCATGACGAAAGCCTGAAAGATGTGCTGTTACTTCAACACACTCTCTCTCTCTCTCTCTCTCTCTCTAATGTCCCCCCTCGTTCCATCTGCAGCCCCTCAGCGGTTTAAAACACTAAAACAGGCTGGATTATGTTTCCTGTCCATGTGGCTGATCCGCTGCCAAGATCTCACTCTCTTCACCACATCACACACACACACACACACACACACACACACACACACACACACACACACACACACACACACACACACACACA
>JAQLOM010000003.1:1503873-1514381 GCA_030068315.1 Chrysichthys thysi
GAAACACATTCATTGTATTTACATTCATTTCAATGGGAAACACTGATTCGGGTCACGAACAGAGTCTCGGAACGGATCAAGTTCATGACCAGAGGTTCCACTGTATGTATACGGATGAAAAACATGACACCCATGCTATAGTAAAGAAATGTATTAGTAATTGTTGGAGGTATAAGAGGAATACTGGGATGGGGGTTGTCGGAAAACATTCCACAGTGTTAAATGTAACTCTAAATGGATAAAAAGCATTCAAGTGTGTGCTTGAACCAGTTACAGTGCGCGCCTCCGACATTGACAAGTACTAGGTAACCGTTTGCCCATTGCGTATTGGATTCTGAAGCCTGATCTTGGCTTGGCTTGGTGCAGCTATGCCCAAGTGTTTTTTTCTTCACACCCCTTTTATGGGTTTTCCACTTTATATTTGAAGTTCACAACATTTATAAAGAAGTGTGTGCTTTAACCCATTGTCCATAGAGCTGTGGACGTATACGTAGATGCCGGTTTAAATGAGTTCTAGAAATGCTTTCTGAGTGAATTAAAAGGCTGACTTGATCGACAGCACAACCAACGTTGGTTAAACGATCCTGAAGCATTCCTCTTCCTAAGCACGCCATTTACTAGGCCGTGTTTTCACAGACACAGTTTAGTCCAGGCATTAAAACCCAAAAGCGCTTCACTGCACGCCTAATCCGCTCCTTTTTACGAGGTGTGTGTTTTACTGCTAACTCGAGCTTTTATCCGAATCACCTTTTTTAAAAGGGAGGAAGGATAAATGCCACGGCCACTCACAGCATGACAGCGTGAAAGCTTGCCAGCCTCTCGCCTGGTGCACCTAAAGCACTAAAACCTTTAGGAAATTAACTGGCTCTGAGACATCCCCTGAAAGGCCGCTTGGTAAGGTCTCGTTCTGTAAGGACCTGCTTCTTTTCGCACATCTACTTTTGAAGTGCTCCGATATCCCTCATCCTGACAGGAACGAGAGCCGTTCCCGAAATCCATCCGACGGCAGTCGTGTGTCGTATTTACCGCCGAGCTCTCCGAGCTCTGATCCTGGGCAGGATTTGAATATTTTATGAGCAAGGGGAAAATCAGATGTGTCAGAAGGGTTGTCTTTTTTAACCAAGGCTGTTCCTTTTCCGGAAGGTTTTGATTTGGACGGGACGCAACACGCGGCTTGATGAGAAGAGCTGTCTCCTTGAGAAAGGCACAGCTTCAGATTTGCGCATTTGGCACGGCTTACGAGGAAGCGGATAAGCTAAAGCACCACCATGAAAAGAATTAAAATCTCAGCTGCAAAGTTTTTAAATCTCTGGATGAGATGGGTTCAATGTTCCTGGGAAGTTCAGAAATAATGGCCCAGTACCGACAGGTACCTGGAAGCATCTTTAATTGCTAAACAGCCCGGTGCTTCTTAGAGAATTCTTAAAGAGGACTTTACACAATTTTATTTGAGCTAACCAAAGTTCTAAACTTCTCCACCAACTGTAATCCTTCACTTCAATCCCTGAATCATTCCAGTGTCCAAAGGTCTGCTTGGTGTAAATATCACAGACCCACGGTGCATTTGTGGTCCCCGAGGTAATGTTTTAGCAGTCAAACTTCTGTCTTCGTGTCTCTTGCTAGCTAGGCAAACAGCAAAAATTGGTGCAACAGTCCACAGAATTGAAGCCCTTACCATATTACCCCGACGTGTAGAGGTATAAGACCAGCCCTGCGGTCTCAATTCCCAACCATTCCACACTTAAGGTGTTTCTTGTTTGTGAAACGTGTACAAATGATCCACTTACTCCGGTAAAAAATTCAAGAAGTCTTAAGCTAGTCACTCCGCCACCCTAGCTAGCATCTCGATAGCCTCTTGTATCTAAAACCCAATCCTCACACGTCGCTACGTTGCAATGAAACCTTAAGGTCCTGTTAGACAGATCTCTTCCCCTCTCCGTTCATCCAGCCGACTGCATCGCCAACTACAGTCAGATGGACAGCAAATCCAGCAACCTCCTGGCACCGGACTCGTCCCTCTACGGAGACGTTGACCTCTCCAACAAGATCAACGAGATGAAAACGTTCAACAGCCCCAACCTGAAGGACGGGCGCCTGGTGGGGCCTGCGGGCCAGCCCACGCCTTACGCCACCACCCAGCTCATTCAGTCCAGCCTGGGCACCAACCACATGGGCGGCGCCGACCCGAACGAGAAACCGAACTGGAAGGGCAGCCAGGGGACCCCTCAGAAGCAGCAGGAAGTACAGTACAGCATCATGGAGCAGAACAAGCTGAACAAGGGTGAGTTTGGCGTCATGGTGGAGGTTGGTGGGGAGGGGGGAGGGGTAAAGAGACACCCGACCTCCCCGAAAGGCCTTCATGCTGTCAGTCCAGAGCTTCATTATCTGTGATTGATATGTGCACTCGAGCACTAACGGCTTCGTTCATGATGAGTCACTTTCCCCATTATATTTTTTTTTCTCCTCATCCTGGCATTCGGTACGTCAAGAGCATCTGTACAAAAAAACATTCTTCAGCCTTTCACACATCTTCATTTACTGCCAATCACACTTTTCCCCCTCTGTCTCCACTTTCCGCCTTCTTTTAATTTCTTTTTGCGCGTTTCCTCTCTGGTTCCATGTATGACTAATCCATGCTTGGCTTTCACAGTTTCTCTTCGTTTGGTTTTCACGGTCGTGAAAATTCGAGCTCGCTCCAGGGTATTAGCGGTCTTTCCAACGGTGGAGTCAGTCATAGCATTGGATGGATTACCATCTAAACACAAGCAGCGTCGTTTAACCCAAAATATTCCTACAGGTATTCTTACGGGCAGTCTAAACGTTTCTGCTTTTGATGATGATGGGCATTATGCACGAGGCTAACAGCATGCACTGTTCCTGCCACCTCATGACCCTGCTTCTGTGGGTCGTATGATCTATATTTGCCCATGTTGTACATAAGGGTATATTTACGAATCCTTTGTTCTGGTGAAAATGAGAAGCGAGACACCGAGACCCTGAGCACAACCTCGACACAGGTGTGGATGTGCTTTGTTAATAATGCAATGGGGTCATGCGTACAAAAGAAAAACTATTTCCAAATCGAAACAAAGTTTTGAGGCGAGTGTGAATTAAATTTCGACCTGACTGGTTAAATGCGAGGAAAATAATCAGCACTTTTGAAATCTTCTGACTTTTTACGAGGGACGTACGACATTTTCAAGAAGAAACAAGAAAGTCAAGTTGGATTTGGGGGACGACATAAGTCCTTTTTGTACAACCTTCAGAGTAAGTTTCGCTGATACGGAGCATTTAAGGTTACAGGGATACCTCGGCTTACGTCGTGTCGAGGCGCGGCAGTTCTGAAGATACGGGTGGGGTTTTTTTGTTGTTTTTTTTTTTTTTTTTTCACGTATACATATAAAAAACCGTACAATGCAGTATACCTTGGTATTGGACATCCTTAATATTCGACGAAATAGGTATTCGAGGCGATTACGTCAGATTTTTTTCCCTCGGAACTGGACGTCGGCGCGGTATTTGACTCGATGAACGTTTTCATGATTTTTCACGATTTCCACGGATTTCAACCAATATCAAAATTTTGAAGAAAATTCGAACCAAATGCTTGTTAAAAGTGATTTTCTACCAAAAAGGCTCCGTTTTGTACATTTCAGCGTTTTTTGCTGTTAAAAACGACTTTATAGGAAACCGCTTTTTTTTCTCACATAATCATTTCATACCCCATACGCCCGGCGTGAACAAAAATCAATCAGACCGAGTGTCGCGTCTGTAGTGTACACATCATCTGTGCGTGACGGCTCCATAACCGCAGGCGTGTTTTGTTTAATGTTTGACGGTTATATACAGTAACCCTGTCTAGCAAGAAAGGGAGTTCAGGCAGCACTGGGGCCGAGAGAAAAGCCCTGAGAACAACCACTGAGGGTCAAACAGAAATTGGGGCGAAATATGAAAGTGGTGTGTGTGTAACTGATCTCGCCGAAGAATATCAAATTCCAAGATCGACCATCTTAACTTTTATTCAGAACAATGTTTAATAGGGTTAGTTTATGTTCATGTTTAATAGAATTGTCACTTATGAGTGAAATGTCCAAAAAATAGGGGACAATATCGGGACTTTTGGGAGGCAGCGAACCAATTATTTTGATTTACATTATTTCTTATGTGGAATTACAATATTTGGTATTCGACGTCACCTCTGGAACCAGTTAGCGCCGAACACCAAGGCACCACTGTACATATTCAATACATTAAAATAAATGCTAAAGAGTGCATTAGGATTTCTAAAGATCATTATTAGAATAATAAAAAGAATTCAATTCAGTTTTATTTATATAGCGCTTTTAACAACAGAACATTGTCGCAAAGCAGCTTTACAATACATAATGTCCAATTAAAGGCTAATTAATCAATAAACATATCCATACGTGCACACACACACACACACACACACACACACATATATATATATATATATATATCTCCTAGAATACATGATAAAGTATTGCATTGTATTATTATTATACAAACAGTTGATGTTCAATAATATCGTCCGATCAGCTGAGATCATGGTTCAAATTTCCATCCCTAGATGGCGTTAGTGTTTCCGGTATGATCAAAATGCATAAAGTACATACATAAGACGCTCCGGGGGAGCTTATTAGCGGTTTTTAGTGTGGTTAATTCGACTTAAGTCGTGTCCTCTGGATCCAATTAACGACGGAAGGTGAGGTATCCCTGTGTTTTTCCCCCATAAACAAGCCGTTAAAGGTGCAGTCATCAATTCTAATCCAGTGCAATTTTTTTTTCTTTTTCTCAAATTCAGCAAATATCTACTCACAATATGCTAGCTGTCTATTCTGGCGGGAAAAAAACCCCAAAAACCTAAATCAGGTGCTTGTACATGATCTGTAAACAAGTGCTCGGACTGAGCCACACAACGCCCTTCCAGCCAGACAGCACCAGGGGGAGTATTCCAGCCAATCGCAATAAGGGGGGGGGGGGGGTCTTGTCCTGTCTTGGCATTGCATGTCCATGACTTTGAGGGGCGGAGCTTCTGACGGAAGCACTGAAGGGAGATGTGTATTTGTTTGGCTGTTGAGTTCAAATATTAACCATCTTTCTCCAGAATCGCTGAATGCACCTTTTTAAATTCTTCCCAACTGCTCACCACATGATGGGGGTTTGGATTTGCTTTAAGATGCGTGTAGACAGTTCATTCAGAACCTTGCAGTCAAAGGAATTGACTAACTTCACTTTGACTAAAATCTTTACATGTACTGTAAGCACAGGTACTAATTATGTCACGCTCCATGCTAAGCCTCAGACCACTACAGAAGCGGAGACGGCACCGTGCCGGCCACCATCCCGTACAACCAAGCGCCTGATCCCAATCCCGCCGGCTCCTACAGCAGCTCCGACCGAGGCAGCAGCACATCGGGTAAGAGACTCACGTACACACACACACACACACAAGCGAAGGCATGTATAATCTATATAATGGCAAACATGTTAAAGGTTGTGGAGATACCTGTGAGACTCGAGATAACTGACAGAACTGCTAGGCTTGTTACAGCTCAAGGGGTTCCTTCCACTGGGAGGGGAAAAAAACACTCCACGGACCTCCACCGGTTTATTTTAGAGCTTGGCTGGTCTTACTGGTGCGTTCCTGAGGCAGACGGAGCATTTTGTTTTGGTCAACCATCACTGTTGTCTATAAAACCAAATGCAGTGTAGACGTCAGTGTATACGCCAAAGTTGGTGCTTCACCTTTAGCTTCCTCGTGAAGTGCCTCCTAGCTAGGTTCCTAACAATGTGTCTGTTGGCTCGTGTCGATGTTTTTTTTTTTTATTTATTTACCTTCTCGCGCGCTTTACTTTCAGTATCACGCTGCGGAAACTGTTTTGTTTCCCATGAGGGATTCGTAAAAGTTTACCGCACTATCTCAGATAAAAATGAATATATATATATATATGAATGCATGTATATTATATATATATATAAAATTTTAAATATAATGTTTTTATTATATATATATATATATATATATAATTAGAAGTAGTATTTATTTATTTATTTATTTTATGTACCATCGAATCTGATGCTTCCGATCAGACGTTGTCTTACATGTAATAATGATATATAAGAGTACGCCTGATAGGAAGCCTCAGGTTGGATGGTAGTTTATTTATATATTTATTTATTTATTTATTTTCAATGGAATCATTCTTTTCCCCCTAATTAAACCAAATAACCATCAAACACATCACATTGCCAAATACGTTATACGATGTACAAACCGTGGCCGCCCAGCCCGTGTAATTCCGTCATCTCACGTTTGCGCCAAGTGTTCTCAGATTTAAATACACCTCCTCCTTATGCAGATTCACCCAAAGACTCCAATCTTTCCCGGACAGGAAATGAGAAAGCTTTAAGTAATCAGTCTTGCACGTTTCAGATTTTAATTATTAGTTCCATTATTATTACTACTTTTCGTCGCACTGCCCTTTAAGTCCCATCTCAAACGTAGCATGTCCTAAAGACTAATAAATCATATTCAGTACTTGACACCTTGAAATTGCTTTTTTTTTTTTTTCCTGGATGGGTTACAGAATTTCCAGGAGACCAAAGAAGGTCTTAATAAAATGAACAGGAAGCCATCGTGAGGGTTTTTTCCCCCCGCCGCCCGCTCTATCAGGTGTGCACTTCCAGATCCGCAGCATCTCGCTTACCTGTACGCTGTTCAAGCTCCGATGCTAATCTCATTCTCCCTCAGGGCCTCGCAGGCCAGATTGCACCTCTGTCACGTGCTTCGTTTTGGGGTTTTCTCCCCTCTCTCTCTCTCTCTCTCTCTCTCCGAGTCATTAATTACCCTGGCTTTCATCTACGTACAGAAAAACGGGGGGATAGTGTCATCAGAGAAGCGGCGTTTGTTGTACGACAAGGACAAATGGCGGCCATTCTTCAGCGCGCGCGAGGCTGCCAGGATAATGCGTCCTATCTATTTTTATATTGTATCTGCGGTTCAGGTAATTAAAGCCAAGACTTTGCTGTTACGCACACAGGCCTCACAGCTCATTGGCTCCGAATCCTAATGCTTTGTTGTTAATTGGGCTCTAATGCGTTTCTTTTTCTTCGCGTTCTCTCTTCCTGCGTCTCACGCTAGGCCACGGAGAGTATTAGGCTTGAAAAATGGCTTCGTTTTTTCCTCTTTTTTTTTCGGAGCAGCAGGCGTTAATTACAAATAGAGGGATAATGCGCTCGTGCGCGTTACACCGTGTAAATTATGGAGGTGCTACCATTAGTGTCGGAGTGTAAAATTGTCATACGCGCATCAAGCTCTGGGGGAGAAGAAAGGAAAAAAAAAAAAGAGCCGGCATTTAGTAATGCGTTTTAATTTGCCAGGAAATGATTTACGACTTTTGCTATCAGATGGATAGGGATGACGCTGATGCTGATGGGACCCGCTGCGCGTGTGTGACGCGTGCGTACTGTGTTTGTCCAAACAGGAAGTCAGGGGCAGAAAAAAGGGGGGCGGAACCCTAAAGTGCCCAAGCAGAGCGCGATGAACTGGGCTGACCTGTTACCTCCTCCACCCATCAGCCCACCCCCATGTCAGGACTACGGCATCTCCATGGATGACAGGTGGGCTCTACGTCCACCCCAAACACACACACGCACACACACACACACCATACGTTCTCTTGAGTGTTGGTGGGGCAAAACGCCTGACTGCGTATGTGTCTGATGTGGTGTTTAGCTACGATGCCGAGCTCCAGTGCCCGGTCCCTCCGTCTCGCATGTACCTCCAGCCTGATGACTTAGAGGAGGAGGAAGCAGATATGGAACGTGGTCCTACTCCTCCGGTTCGAGGCATGGCGTCCTCTCCTGCCGCTGTATCCTACAGCCACCAGTCCACTGCCACGCTCACGCCGTCCCCGCATGAAGAGATGCAGCCCATGCTCCTGGAGAACCCTGAGAACTTACTCGAGCGCAGGTGAGCTCTAATTGCATAGAAATGCGTATAAATTTATGAATATTTTTTTTATTTTATGACGACCTATTTGTTTGTTTTTTGGTCAGACGGCAGTTAGTTAGCCCTCCTGCTCCACCACGCCCTATCTCCCCGTCTCACACGTACGGCTACATCTCCGGCCCCCTGGGTCTCGACACGGACGGCCTGGAGGACGAGGAAGAAGGGGACGAGACGGACGCCGACGTGCCGTTGGTCCACCAGCGATACCCTCACGCGCTCGTCCCTGCACATCAGCGCGGCGTGCACCCAAAGCTGACGCTACGTGGCCTGGATCAGACGCCCGCGTCCAGCACGTGTGAGCTGGACAGCTCCGTCAACGGCTCCATGATCAACGGTTGGGGCTCAGCATCCGAGGAGGACAGCGGGTCGTCAGGGCGCTCCAGCGTCGTCAGCTCTTCTGACGGTTCCTTCTTCACCGACGCAGACTTCGCACAGGCCGTGGCTGTCGCCGCGGAGTATGCTGGCCTCCGCGTGACTAAGCAGTCTGGGAAAGGGCCACCACACTATACGGGACCGGGAGGTGAGGCAGATGTGCTTACTTACTTTTTTTTTTTTTTTTTTTTTCCGTATTAGCAACACGTATCGTTCCTGATGCCTTTACCTAATTAGCTGGATCTTCTGCAGCACGGAAATACCACAACCTGCCTTCTGGCCACCGTCCAGCAAGTCCCTTTTCTACAGATAGTAACATGAGTGCAGCGGTGGTGCAGAAAAGACCTCCAAAGAAACAGAAACAGCAAGCAGCCGCACACTACCAGCGAAGAGAGGCGTACACGGATGGTACGTATTCATTAACCCCACTGACCAAGTACAGCGCAAAGTCTGGTCACGAACGCCTCCGAACACGAACAAATGCGTTCCCGACCAAAAAATTCACCAAAATTTAGCATCTGGTCACGACCACGTAATCAGGTGCCGGTCACTTGGAACGAATTATGGTCGTAACCAGAGGTACCACTGTAGTCCTGAATGATAGCAGAGATTTTTGGGTGTCTAGATCGAACCCGTTCACATTATACGCTTGAGGTTTTCTTCCCGTCGTTCTCACGTGCACTAAGGTGGCAACTTTTTGCTTCGCGCCAGCGCTTGCGTTCATCCTGGGATTTCCGAGGCTGCTAGAGGTTTGTCATCCGCCCCAGACCACTAGGGATGCGTCGGTGCCATGTTTTTTTCTTCCCTGAACCAAGAAAGATTTCATTCCCGTCGCTCGTCTTTTCCGGGTTTAAACATTTGCGCTGACTGCAAGCGCTCACAAAGACGCGTGAAATGACACGCACACACTGGGTACTCTGCATGAACCACACGTACAGTGCAATAATAAGAAACCGTCCACATTAGGACAGAAAGAGCAGGATGACTGACTGCCTCCCGAGGCACATACAGACCCTTGCACCATCCTTAGGGATGCTTTCTTTCCTCCCACGCTAATAAAACTGCCCCAGGTGGTGCTGCATGCTTTCAAGTGCCCCTACACCCCCCTCCCATTTGAGTGCGCATGCACACACACACACACTCACACACGCACTCTGCCCTGCAGTGAGGTAAACACTGGGCATTCGTGCAATCTGCTGGCTGGGTTTCATCTGCCTCTTCTCTGGGGCCATCAGAAAGGTCAGTGTGTGTGTGTGCGCACACTCGATTCACACACAAGCCCAGTCAGCTGCCGGGCTTCATCATTGAGTCACTTGTCCTTGTGTGTTGACATGGAGATTTAATATCAGACACACACAGACCCTGGCCTGATGTCTCAGATCAGCTCGTCCCCCTCCCTCCTCCCGGTGCTGCAATCTCTTCATCCCTCCGTCCCTCCAGCACACTCCTCCTCCCCCCCTCCATCCCACTCATCTTTTCTCCTCTTCCATCTCTATTTCTCGCCTCTGAACGGTTGAAGAGTCTCGTGACGCCGCAGCCGCGTCTCTGGTGTTGGCTCGCGCTGTTTTAATAGCAATGCATCTTCATCGCATTAATTCCACCAGTGAGTCGTATTACAGCGGAAGCACATGAGGTATGTGTTACCAGAGTAAGGTCAGAATGCCACCACGATGCTCAGTTCTCCATCCTGATTGGCCGAAAGACATGGTTTTAATGATGATCGCTGTGCTTCAGGCTATATTATTTTGCGGCGCTTTTTCTCTAGCAGTTCTTCTGACCTCAAATCAGCTTCTAGTCGTTCGTCGTGTGCCCGACTCGTGTGAGCTTTTGGGAAGATGCAGTCGTTCTCTTGTGCTCCCGTAGTTGGTTTTTGGGGTTTTTCTTATTTATTTTGATTTTTATTTAAAATCTTCCTGCATGGTCATGCTTCGTCTGAGAGCCACCAATGTTCACATGACACCTCAGTCAGGCCGGTTTACCAGACACGAACATGAAATACAGCGGACCCACGACTCGCGACCTGAATCCGTTCCGAGACTCTGTTCGTGACCCGATTTGTTCGCGACCCGAATCAGTGTTTCCCATTGAAATGAATGTAAAT
>JAQLOM010000003.1:1758309-1770854 GCA_030068315.1 Chrysichthys thysi
CACATAAACCCATAATACACTTTAAAAACATGTTTTGAGGCTGAAACACATTCATTGGATTTACATTCATTTCGATGCGAAACACTGATTCGGATCGCGAACAAATCGGGTCACAAACAGAGTCTCGGAACGGATTCAGGTCGTGAGTTGAGCTGTGTGTTATATATAATATGATCATCATTAATACATTTTTTATTCATTTTAAAAGCACTTGTTTTCTTGTTTTCGAGTAACGTAAATTAGCATAGGACGCTTCCCACACAGTTTGAGGCTAACAATAAAAACAGATTAAACATAATATGCTGAAAATATTCACTGATAACGGTGCTGTTTTCTGGAAGGAGTCTCCAGTTTTAGTACTCTGTAATTCAGTTTTTCCACATTGTGCGCTTCCTGATTTCTCGGAAACTTGAAAAACAGTGTTTTTTTTTTTTGTCTTCTTAACATTAAGAGACAGAAAAAACTGAAGCTGTTGAGGGAAAGACTGTTGACACTTTATATAAGTGAGAACCTGGTTTGTGGATGTTCCACCACATTAAAGGCAACTATGAATGGATAAAAGCTCGGCATCAGCGACCTCCGTGTTGTGGTGTGAGAGAAATAAATCGTCTAGATGAAACTCGTCATCATGTTGTGGTGCAAAACCGACATTGGAGACTCCTCCCATAAACGTCTCGTCACAGAAAACCTTACCATTTACATACTGTATGTTTATATTTGTCAGACAAAATGTTTTTTTGTTGTTTTTTACTCTTAGCCTTAGATTATGTGGTGCGTACAAGATCCTTTTTTATGCCCTGTTACTATGGAAACGCTAACATAATAATTGCATATGATTTGCATGTGAGTTGCTGTTATACAAAACACCTTCTTACCAGTCAGAAGTGTGTGTGTGTGTGTGTGTGTGTGTTTCATTATTTCCATCTCCCATCCAGAACTGGTCTTTCAAAGTTTAAACTCGAAGGAGAAGTTTAAAGGACGCCGAGCGAGTCAGTTCTGCCCTCGCTGTCTTTCTGCCGTGTTGTGAGGGCGGGTGAGCGTGAGGAATCTGAGTACGGTCCCCGCTGGGCTGCTGTCAGAGCGGCTGGCAGGCACATCGAGCTGTGGGATGCAGATCAAGTGATTTCCAACGGACCACTGCACTCCAGAGTGCACACTCCACTGCTCACTCCACACACCACCCACGGTCCAGCTCCGGCCATCTCCACATGCACATTATCCGTCCACTTTCCATGCTCATCACGACTGCCGTTAAAGGTGCACTCAGGGTGTCTGTGTTTTGTATGTGTGTGTGTGTGTGTGTGTGTGTGTATATATATATATGAATCAAAAAGTAAAGGCAAAATCCATTTACCAGCTTTAATAGAACTAACTGTGAGACACTGAACACATCACTGTTCCACACAGTCCCCGTGCAAAATGACGCATTTGTCGTTTCGTTCATCAAGCTCCTGGATTCCTGCAGAGAAGAAGTTTTTCTTCTGCTCCCGAAGCCAGGTGAGCCCCGCTTCCTTTACTTCATCATCAGAGGTGAATCTGGGACCGCGCAGCGCCTCCTTCAGGGGACCGAAGACGTGATAAGGGCTCAGCACCAGATCCGAGACGTCAGAACCCGAGCCGGTGCGCTGTCTCTACTGTCCCTGCTGCTGTATGAGGACGTGTATTGTCATGGTGCAGCAAGACACCATGTTTTGAACAGCATTCCTCTTCTTTTGCTGCGAATTGCAGGTTGAAGTTCGTTTCACAGCAATGCACAGGAATTTGCCCTGTTCAGTGTTTATCCATGCGCTTGGAAATGCCCCAGAACAGGAACCTTCATGATCCAAAAGGACGTTAAGATGATTTAAGATGTCTCCACTCCATTCTTTGTTTGTTTGTTTTGCTCTTTGGCTTATCGCATAATTTTGCTTGAAAACTGCCTTTACTTTTTGATTCCCCCTCATATATTCAGCTCTGATTGGTCAGAAGGTGTTGCTTTCTTTTCGAGACCAGCAGCACAGACAGTCTTGTCCTCTCGATGTCCATGACTTATAATAAACATATAACCATGGACACAGTGAAACTTTACAATACTCGGACTTTGATACAGGTCATATAAACAGCATGGCGAGTTCGGATATTCCGAATTTGGACATTGGGATTTTCCGCTTAAAGCATGGAATATGATGATATTAATCAGGGTTTAGGAGCATTCCTTGGAAACGGGTGTATTGGTGGAACATTCATGTTCGTTAGCCAGCTAAACGGCTTTTTTTTGGAATAACCCCGGACATTTGATGCATATAAATGTAGCGAATGGTTATTTCCTGAAAATAGCATGACCCCAAAGTGTTTTATCACTTCCTCACAGCACCGACTGCATCTCCAAATATCCCCAAACAAAACACGTGTCAGAATACAAACTACACAGCCTATGGATCAACAAAGACGAATAAAATCATTTAAGCGTATTTAATTATTTATCAAGAAACAGGAAAAGAGCAATATTTCCCCCACTGGGTACGAATATGGCTTTTCACACGTTACGTTACGCGTGCGTTGTGTGCAGACATGCCCAAAGCTCTGATTATTCCACAAAAGCAGGTGTGCTTGGGCCCCTCATAACCGCTTCAGCCTTCTCTACATGCGATGGGCCGACTCTAACCAGTCCCGTCGGGCTGGGCTTGGCTGAGCAAAATGAAAAGCAGCGATTGATTCCCTCTCCTGTATTGTAATCTCTTTAGTCTTCACCCACATGGCCCTGGAGCCAGGCAAATTGAATAGAGAGAAAAATAAATACGGCCTTTATTGCTCTGGAAATGAGAGGAGGGCGGGGGGTGATGGGTGTGTATAGGGAGGGGGGGGGGCGTATGGAATAAGAGAAAAAAAAAACCAGGGAGTCATTTAGGTGTCCATGTTAGCCTGCGTTGAAAGATAAATGGATAATTGAAGGGGTTGTGAGGAGACTAAGCTCTGGCGAGCTGATCAGTCATGTCAGGGCATAATGTCAGGCTAAACCTTTTACCTCCAAGTCAGCAGGACGGCGATGATCCCAAGATGGCAGATAGGACTAAACGACGCACTGAGCACAATTTAATCAAAACTCTCTGGACGCCCACGTACTCACTCGCATAAGCCAAATAATGCACCATTGGACCGATGAGATTTATTAGGTTTCTATTTTATGGGACATCTGATTCAGCGTATGGGGCTTGGCGCAGGTACGATCGTGGTTTCACTGGGAAACGGCCTCGCTGCTGTTTGCCACGCCTACCAATAGCAACATACGCAAAATCCAAACCATGGGGGAAGTTCTACCATTTATCACTTTGAACTTCTATAAGCATTTTCACAGTTCCCCTAAAACGCATTTCTGTTCCTTCTTAGGGCGCACAAAGATACAGGAAGGTTTCAACTTGGTCTCAGTGTTCCAACTGAGCAAAAAGGATCTCTAAACACACGGCACGCCACGACACCCGAAGACGAATGAGCTACGAGAGGAGAAAAATCCCAATCCAAAAAGAAGCCAAAGGCAAACTGGAAAGTAAAACATTGCCTTTTGTCAGCATCAACTGAAGCCCTGCATAAGTTCGGACACTTCTCAGGTGCTACACGATTGGCGGATTGGATAAACGGACGAATGAGCGCGTGCACAGGTGTTCCTATTAAAGTGGCTACTGCATGTACATGGGCATCAGTTTACCATAGTTTTACTTCAAGGTCAATCCAGTTTCTGAACGTTAGCATAAATAATATTTCTCTGGAAATGTTTAGAGTACAGAGGAGTCACTAATTGTTGGATTAAAAATGATGTTTTCTGGATTAAATAATAGAGACAAAGAGATGTTTGTTTGTTTTTTTTAACAAATGATTTGTGTTGACAGCATGCTGAGAGTGAAGCAAACATTTTGACTGGAACACCGTTCAAAGATTGTAATTTTTCTTCTATTACAGTACAGGGTCACAAGTACACCAGGCCTGCGGCTCACGAACACAATCCGTTCCAGGAAAGCGCTTGTGAACCAATTTGTACGCGAACGAAGGCAATTTTTCCCTTAAGAAAGCATTCAGATTCGATTAATTCGTTCACAAGCCGATCAAATAATCCTTTTTATTCGTTAATTTTCTGGTTTTTATAGTAAAACCTTTAAAGAGAAACACAAGATACAGTAATCCCTCGTCTCCCTTAGGTTACGTTCCAAATCCTTCCGCGAAAGACGAAAAATCTGCGATACACGGACGCCACCCATAATGCTTTTTCTTTTATAGTTTATGCTCCTCCCACACTCTTTAAACACTTTCTAGACACAATTAAACACATAACAAAAAAAACACTTGCGAGCATATAGCGAGGTGAATTTTGTGTCGAATTCGTAGAAACGTCACATTTATCGCGAGTACTGTGCTGTTACGGGCGAAGAACTGGGATGTTGGCGAACGCTGATTGCTTCTTGTTGGTTGCGTATGCGTCGTAGCCAGCAGCCAATCACAACCAAGGTTAAATGAATAGGGCATTCTGATTGGCCGGACTCGTTCCTCCAGCCATATTGTTTTTTCAGTATCCCCGCACCGCATTTCCATAAACAACGCTACGCGTTCTTTGTCTCTTGTGTAAATTTGATCTACACTGTACTGTATTTTATACATTATTATTCATATTTTACTCCATTTTAATTCATGTTTAGATTTTATAATACCAGGGAAATCCACCAAAGATTTTTATATATTCTAAATAAAAATCCGTGAATAGCCGGGGCAGCTTACTGTAGTATAAAAATGCCTTAATAATCTAAGAAACGTATGAACTAAAGTAAAAAACAGTATACAGGAGGATAAAATAAAGCTCACACTTTGCGTACTTTTGTACGGAGGAGTTCAGACGTGAAGGAATGGAAAACAGGAAGCGGATTGGGGGGCTATTGTTTGGTGTTTATGGCTACAAAGCGCTGAGAGCGCGTCTGAACACCGCTAATGGTTGCTAGAGACCGATACGTATGCATTGTCTCAGTGCGTGGGGCTTGGGATGACGTCGTGTTAACACGGCGTCGGGCAAGGAATCTGTTCTTGGGGCAAATTTTAGATCCGAACCAGTGCATTATTTTTTGACGAAATTTTTGGTCGTGAACCGAATTGTTCGTGGGCCACAGCGTTCATGAACCGCCGGCACCGCTATACGTGTATTTAATTACATGAAGCCTTGTTTTCATAAATGAACGTTTTCTTTTAATTTCCAGATTTACCGTATTTTCCAGACTATAATCCCTTTTTTCCCGCGCTTTGAACCCCACGGTTTATACACCAGTGCGGCTTATCTATAAATTTTTCTTCGCTAACTGCCATCAGGGGGCGCTAAAACGTGACAGACGCAACAGATCAATGCACAGAAGAAGACATAACCGGTAGTTTTTGGCACTTGACGCAAAAAGCATGACACGCACATTAAGGTATGTAAATAAACAGTTATAAAAACTTTCGTGTGTAAATATCTCATTTCACAACGTATATATCTGCGGCTTATAGTCTGGTGCGGCTAATATATGTAAAAAAATATTTTTTTTCTTTTAAAATTTAGTGGGTGCGCGTATATTCCGATGCGCTCTGTAGTCCGGAAAATACAGTATTTAAAAAAATACATGCAAATATATCAGCAATCACATAACCATGATCGAGCTTGACCGTACTATCTTTTTTTTCCGTCTTGTTTTTTTTGTTGTTGTTGTTGTTTTTTTTAATTACCCCGTTTCACCTGTAACGTCTTGCCATAAATCTGATCAATCTGATTTGTCAGAAATTTATCTGAATCATGGCAGATTCCCTCTAAAACGATATAAAGCTTGCACCAGCAGTCGGTACCAAACCACAACATCTTCACAACTCTCTGAACTAACCGTGGACTTTGGCTTGGTGGAAACTAAACACTGATTTCCGACGCTATTTGCTAAAGGAAAACATGAGCTAAAGTGAATGAGTCACCACCACGAGTCACTATACAGAAACTCTCCCACTCTCGACCTTCATCGTCCACTATCTCCTCTCCCGTTCCATCCAGCTTTGTTCCGTGCACCGCTAGTTAACGCAGCAGCAGCTGTAAAGCATCTAAGCTAACGCGCACATTCTTAATACTTGCATGCATCGACTCTCATTCAATGTAAGCAATCAATACTGAAATGTGTGATATTGATGGAGGTTATCATCTGCCCCAACTCTTAATGCACTAATGGAATGGAAATGCGAATGCAATCAATTCTTCGAGCCTTAACTCACGCTATAAACCAGTTTAAAACCAGGACTTCTTTTACAGCTCGAGATCATCAATCACGCATGAGGTGAGAGAGTGCAGCATTAGGCGGGACACGTTACTCTCGGAGGACGTGCTCCTAATAGGGTCATAAAATTGTTGTTTACAATGTGATTTTCAAGAAATAGCCGAGGAAGCTTTGTTTATTCCACAGTAAACGGAAGCAGCCATCCTGTTTCGTCTGATATTAGCACTGGATTTTAAGCATATTAGCAGGATGACTCGCTTGCTAAGATTGAACTGAATACATAGGCTGCGAGTTGCCATAAAATTGCAGAGAAAAGTGAAGCTATGTACAGAAATTGGGTGCGAGACTGAGGATCGAAGAAATGAAGTACGAGAGAGAGAGACAGAGGCAGAGAGGGAGAATAATATAAGCTGAGGAGCTTGCTGCACGCCAGTGTTTTTATGAACCTGATCAGCTAATCAACTGGTACAGCGTGTATCGTTGGCGCCTTAAAATTCTGAACTCGGGGTTCCTCAGGGTTCTCCAGTTTCTTTCCAAGTCCCAAGAACATACCAGGAAGCATATTAGTGATGCTAAATTGACACTGGGACTGTAAAGGAGTGTGTGTGTGTGTGTGTGTATGTGTGTGCGCATGGTGCTATGTGATGATCTGGCGTCCCATCGAGGACAGGATAGACTTAGGGAACGGACTTTAGATAAATATAGAGCGCCAAGTGAAGTCGAATGGATAAATCCAATCCTAAACAACTCCTTCAGATTCATGTACAGGAGCTCTACAAGTTACGATGGCCTGAATTCTGATTTTTGTGATCCGCTAAAAATTGTAAGATATTTAAAAAATATTAATAAAAATATTTGCGGGCAGGCATCGCAGGCATGCCAGCCTAACAGCGTGTGACATACGTGGACGTTTGGATGACGTCCAGAAGTACACGGCCGACACACGGAAGTATGCGGATGATGCCCAGATCGCAAGCCTCGCACGATGCCTCACTCTCTTCCTCAACTCACGGAGTGACCTTGCGTATCGGTGTACTGTACAGTGCATTACTGCAGAGTTTTTTGTAATTATTAAGAGAACAACTTCAGCGGCGGCTGTCTGTAGCCGGAGCTCAGTATTTGTGTAGCGGGGTGTCGCGGCTGGACGGAGCTCAGAGACACAGTGCTGCTGCCTCCACCAGATGCGGACCTCCCAGAAAAACTCTCTCTTAGGACAGAAATGTGATTTAAATGATGTCTTCAGGGAGTGTGTGTGGTCTTCTACAGGAAAAGACTCCTGGGTAGGCTAGGGCTAAGCTGGGCTGAGATACCTAAGCTAGGCTAAGCGGTTCAACACTGTGGTTCGGCTTACAATATTTCTGACTTATGATTGGGTGTGGCGGAACGCATCTCCACCGTGACTTGAAGACTACCCGTAATTTAATTGCACATCTATGTATTCAGGCTCTCGAGTGATTTCTATTCCAGTCCAGACGAGCTCCGGCTACTTCCACGAGGTTTTAGCACGTCTCCCATGACCTAAATTAGGTAAAACGGGAAAAATAAATAAATAAATAAAATACATGACACGGGCAGCTATTGTTTACACACACTCAATGAACCCGCCGCTAACTTTGCTGTGTGTACTCTTTCCTGTTTGTGTTATGGTGAGTCACTCAACCTTGACACAGATCCTCCCTATCTCAGGGCTGCTCAGATAGGGCCAACCGGAGGGCGAACTGAGGCAGGGAGCGGAGCGAGGCGTGTATAATTCACTGCCTCCGTGAACCCAAGCTGGTCGCACGCCATGTGAAGAGGGAGATAAGGCCAGCGTGCTATCTCGCCAACACTATCTAAGCGCAGAGAAATTGGCCTTTACATTTATCTCCCGCTGGTTTCTTTTGTATCATTACGACGGGCGGCGAATCTGGCTCGGTTCAGCCGAGGACAATGTGTGGCTGATTAAACACTCGGGATCGGGTTTTGAAAACCTGAAACAAGTTCAGAGCTCGGAGGGAACAGTTCAGTAGTTTGAGTCAGCACCAGGGGCAAGAGTTCAAATTTGGGCCGTAGGTTTTTTATTCATAGTTGCCCCGATGACAATTAGTTACAGGAACCTGGGTGAAAAACACACACACACACACACACACACACACACACACACACACACACACACACACACACACACCTACCTACCCTTTTAGACTTCTGCAACAGGAGCATATTTATAAGGTTTGTCAAGGTCTAGCAAGCGACCTTGATTTTCTATATGCACAGCAAGCCAGGGCACGACAAGAACATTTGAAGTGTGTTCCTCCGTTCCACGCAAATCAGTTACGATGAGATAAAATGTTTAATCCAAATGATTAGCTCAGCGAAGAAATCCAGGAGACAAGTCCCTTTTTTTGGGGGTGGGGGGGGCTTTTTTTTGTTATTTTTTCTTAGTCAGAAGTCATAAATTACAAGTTATGACCGTTATGTAAACGCAGCATCACGTGCCTGGTGGAGCAGTCAACAAACGCATCCTTTGTCCACATTTGGAGAGTTTCAGAAAGAGTTCTGTTCAGAAAAAAATCCTGTTTAAATGTACGTGACACATTTTCGTCACACGTCCGACACCAATTCTTTAATCTTCACCCCGGAACATCCCTCTAGTAATCTCACCTCTCCTCCTGGTCTCTATATCTCAACCCTTCCTTCTGTAATCCCTTCAGGACCTGAGCTTTGGGTCCTATCAGGGTTTCTTGAAAACATTTTCTTCTCTTTGAGAGCGTTTTCTTTGCCAACTCCTTTGGTTAGCACTTTAAAGATTTTTTCGCTCAGCAAGAAAAAGTCCTAAAATTAAAGTTCGAGGCAGTTTTGCGGCTTTACGGTGGCAAAAAGAGGCTGAGAGAGGGAAAGGAGATTCGATTTCTGAGGTTGGGGGAAAAAAGTGCGTATCTGTACGATGTATGTAAGGATATTCCTAAATATGATTGTCTGAAGTCACCTGCTTGGGAAAAATCCACGCACCAGAGAAGCTGTACGTGTTATTATTGAGCTAATGATGGAAAGTAAACATGCGCGTTAAAAGCCTAGGTAAATAAAACAAATCTTAACATGTGTCGGAGTGCCGCGTGTGGATTTAGCGTGCATACCCACAGCTCACTCCTCGACTCTTCCCAGGTGTTTGTACAGGTGTGTGTAGTCACTGAGGGCCTGAACACTGCGGTATTAACGTTGTCAGTGGGGGCAGGGCACCATGTCCTATTATACGTATTCTTGCGCAGGTGGAGGCTTCAGTGGCCTTACATTCCTCCCCTATACACGTATCACAGTAAGCACAGCCAACAGCAGCTACGCATCACACACACACACACACACACACATATGCACATGCGTGCACACACACACACACACACACATGCACACGCACATGCACACACAGGTGGCGAGAGATGAAAGACAGACGCTTGAGCTTTCTAATTTAAAAACCCAAACAATCATTTTAAACTTTTTAAAAAGTTTCTACTCTATAGGACACCATATTCAGCTTATATAAGGTTCCAGGATAAATGGCTTCACTGTTGGTTGTCACGGAAACACGTGTGTGTATACACACATACACACACACGGGACTTTTTTTTCCATTCTGATGCCTACTTGCATGAATGAATTGAGTCTGAATCAGAGCGAAATTGATACTTTGAATCGATTCACTCTTTTACGCAGGTGAATCGATTCACTCTTTTACGCAGGTGAGTCGATTCACTCTTTTATGGTGAGTCGATTCACTTTTTTGCAGGTAAGTCGATTAACTCTTTACGCAGGTGAGTTGATTCACTGTTTTAAGCAGGTGAGTCGATTAATTCTTTTACACAGGTGAGTCGATTCACTCTTTTCGCAGGTGAGTCGATTCACTCTTTTACGCAGGTGAGTTGATTCACTGTTTTGCGCAGGTGAGTCGATTCACTCTTTTACGCAGGTTGGTCGATTCACTCTTTTACCCAGGTGAGTCGATTCACTCTTTTATGCAGGTGAGTCGATTCACTCTTTTACACAGCTGAGTCGTTAATTCTTTTACGCAGGTGAGTTGATTCACTCTTTTACACAGGTGAGTCGATTCACTGTTTTGCGCAGGTGAGTCGATTCACTCTTTTACACAGGTGAGTCGATTCACACTTTTATGCAGGTGAGTCGATTCACTCTTTTACACAGGTGAGTCAATTCACTCTTTTACGCAGCTGAGTCGTTAATTCTTTTACGCATGTGAGTCGATTCACTCTTTTACACAGGTGAGTCGATTAATTCTTTTACGCAGGTGAGTCGATTCTTTTACGCAGGTGAGTCAATTCACTCTTTTATGCAGGTGAGTCGATTTACTCTTTTAAGCAGGTAAGTCGATTCACTCTTTTACGCAGGTGAGTAGCTCAACTCTTATGTAGGTGAGTCGATTCAGAGTCAATGCACTTTCTCACTACAATCGAACCGCTCTAGAGGTTACTTCCACAGATCCCAGAGTAAACCACAACACCTTGCATTTTAACATCTGACAACTTGGAACATCATCCAAGACGTAAGTATTGGCACCCTCGCCTTCATTTGTGTCACTCATGACATAAGCAGCTGTTTCTTTGCTAATTCTGTGCAAAGAAAGTCATTCATTCAGTTATCTTTATTAAGAGTCCTGATGGATCCCTGGGACACTGGAAACAAGGTGGGAATGCATCCTGGGTGAGACCCTGTCCATGGTAGAACATCACAAACATTTACACACTCATTCACACCTAAGGGCAATTTAGAGTCACGAGTTTGCTCAGTGGTGTTTTTGGGAAGAGGAAAAAAGCCACAGAATCCAAAAGAACCACACGTGGTCACACGAAGGGAGAACATTGTTAACCACAGAGCCAAATCCTACTTTTCTCCCAGTCTAGCTCACCTCCAGTGGAGCTCACAGCACTGTGGGTGCATAAAGGTACTCAAATACAGAATTAATGCTGCGCTCCATTTGAGTTCGGAAGTTGGGATATCCGAGCTCCCGAATCACAAATATCAACTGCATGGCCCGCGAAATCTGATTTCTGTCGAGAGATCCTCACCCACCCTGAATTAAAAATTCAAAACAGCGCCCCCTGCCTGAACAGGAAGCGAAACAGGAGCTGTAATTTTATCCTGTTTAGTAAACTTCTGTGTGTGTTTGTGTCATTTAATCAGTCGTCCACACAGCACTGTCCAAGTTTTATCTGTGCTCATGTTGATTCGGCGTCCTGATGCGCTAAATCCCGCGCAATGTGTTGTTCTCAGGTGGTGTTGCTAATTAATGACTAACAGCTATCCGGTAGTGAGTGACCCTGGTTTCCCCCACCGCGTCACATTTAAGGAAAAGTCCCAAAAGGAAGCTGAGATTCCAGTTCAAAACTTGAAGGTTATGTTTAATAGGTCAGATTATTAGGGACAGATCTTGATTAAATTTGGGGTAAAACACCGCTAAAGGATAAAAGTTCAAACACAATAGCGGTTTTCCTGGAGGCGTCCGAATTGGTTTTCCGACTTGCACAAATGGAACGCGGTTAATTAGGGTGTGATGTCATCCCCAGCTCTGAAATCTGACTTCCGAAGGCAAAGGAAGCGCAGCACTGATGCAATAACCACATCATACCTAACCAAACTATCCAGTGGAAAAGACTTCTTCTTGCTCATAATAACTGTCAGAATTCAAACAATGGTTCAGCTTTTTGGGGTATTTTTTTTTTCCCACCGAGGACACCATGGATTAATGAGATGCCTATTAATAGCACCGCGTTTCCTAAACAATGCATTAGTTAATAAATAATGACCGTAAAAATAACTGACAGCTACGGATCCAGTTTGTCTCCCCTCGCTCTGTAACGAGGCATTAGCGTCTCGGTGTAGGAAATGTCACTGGTTTGCTTGACTGAGTTCCAGCCAAGCAACGCTAAAACAGTTGAAAACGGCTCGCTCTCGCCGTGCTCGTCTTGCCTTTTCTCCCTGAATAAGCCTATAGCAGCTCTGGGAGCTGCGTTTGACATTTTCGTCCAGTGCAGAAAGAACTGCACCTGGGGGCATTGCTGAGCTTGGCCATAAATTTAATCAACAATAGCTATCTTTAAATGTCACTCAAATCCACAGCTGCGTTAACCGCCATTGAGCGCGCGCCAGCCGAGCGACTCCATCGTCTCCTGAAATAACCGTGATAAAACCGCATTAACCATGCGTGCATTCTTGTGAAGCGTTTTTGCAGCATGACGTTAACGATTATCCGTTCCGAGAATTCTTTTTTCTTCTTCTTTTTCCTTTCGACAAAGGAACAGCGGTTCGGAA
>JAQLOM010000003.1:1791340-1802362 GCA_030068315.1 Chrysichthys thysi
AACATGTTTTGAGGCTGAAACACATTCATTGTATTTACATTCATTTCAATGGGAAACACTGATTCGGGTCGCGAACAGAGTCTCGGGACGGATTCAGGTCGTGAGTCGAGGGTCCACTGTAATGATAGTGATACAGAAATGAACAAGGATTTTGTATTGATCAATAAGGGACGTCACTGAACTTTCAATTTAGCTCCGTTTATATTTCCGCTACGAAAAGACGTGTTTTTGCACTTAGGCTTCCATGTGTATTCTTTCTAGGGTGAACACGTTCATATTAAATCACTTGGTTACGTTACGTTCCAAGTTGCAGTGGAAAACAGTGTCTCTCTGTTTCACCCCAGAAGAGTATGTTTTTGTCTCTTTTTGCATCAGAATCAGTATCAAATCGTCCCAGAAAGACACGAGATACCAGTATCAGAATCAATGCATCCCTAGTTGCTATAGTAACAACTTACACTCAGACTTGTGTGGTGGAACCTTTAAATTAATGAAGTCCAACCCAAAAAAAACCAAAACCAAAAAAACCCCACAACACCTTGTTATCAATCGAAAGGATATTTTAAACATTGTGCTTTATGTAAGGAAGGTTCTTTAACTGTTATGTAAGGAGGGTCCAGTTTACAAAGGAGTGACAGGAAAAAGGAAAGGATTCTTGGGAAGATGAGAAACTGTGTTGCCTTTTTTTTTTTTTTTTAATCATATTAGAGTCAGGAGAAATAATTGTTACCTGGGATGGCATGCACACTATTTTGCAAAAAAAAAATTTGCATTTTATTCATTAATTGCATGCAATTTGTCTATGCATTTTGCGGTTGTTAAGATTCAGTGCTGAACTGAAGAGCAATTTTTAAGACATGAAAAAAGCTTCACGCCACCCCAATTGTAGAATCACAAGAAATGCATCTGAAGATACATTATTTAATCAACGTATCTACTACTCAAGGTCAAGGAAGGTTCTGATGGTTTCCCAATTCCTGGAACATCACTGCACACCAAACCTTACCAGATCAGGTTTTATCCCTCGTAATATAATAGCAGAGTAGCTAAGACGTCGGCCACTCAACAGTCCAGTGGGCGTGAACTGGATCAAACAAACGTGAGATTGGAGGAAGTGAAGGAAGTGCTCTGCGGATTCATCATGGTCACATGTATGGAATAGCTTTTTGTGAAAACACCACTACAATAATTCCTTTCTATCCGGAATTGATGAAAAACAATATTAACAGAGATACAGAACAAAACGAACCTTTCAGCACGCTCTCTGCTTCAAATACTTTATTCTTTATTTGACTGTTTTTACAGATTTTCTACTTTAAGTTATCCTACACCTCAAATGTGTCTGTATTGAAACCAAAACGTGTGGTAAATCAATTCTGACATATAATATAAACTACAAAACATATTTCCATCCTCTCCCACTGTTTCCCATTAGATAGAGTAGATAGCGCTGCCACCCAAAGTGCCCCAGGGCCTGTCGGTTACTATGCGATCTCCATGGCAACGTAATAACAACCAGCGAGTGAGAGCCCAGGCACAGAAGCCCGGTTGTGAGGTTTGGCGGTAAAGGGGAGGTTCTGTGGATTTCCCCAATTACTGTTTATAGGAGGGAATTCCCAAGCCATGCCCAAGAGCTAATGAGAAGCTTGCTCGCATTGCAGCCATGCCTGAGCACGGGACCACGGGAAGTAACCGCCCCAGGCTGTGATTTCCAACATCATCTTCTTAAATGGAACTTCTTCAAGGGGTATGGATTCATGGTAAATGCGTAACAGTAGTGTCTCTGCAAATCGGAGATTCACTCATTCTAAAATGTTAGCAATTCTTACGCAGGGTTTATTGACAGGTTGTTTGTTTGACATGGAAGTATGGAAGGAGTCTCCAGTGCAAGCACTTTGTACTTCACTCACTCACTCACTCACTCACTCACTCACTCATCTGCTGCTTAATCCTGTTCAGGGTCGCTGGGGGTGGGGTGGGGGTGAGGGGTGGCTAGAGCCAATCCCAGGTGACTTTGGGCGAGAGGTGGGGTACACCCTGGGCAGGTTACCAATCCACCACAGAGCGACAGACAACCATTCACACTCACATTCACTCCTACGGGCAATTTAGAGTCGCCAATTAGCCTAATCCCCTCTGTGCATGTCTTTGGACTGTTGGAGGAAACCGGAGTACCCGGAGGAAACCCACGTAGACTCGGGGAGAACATGCAAACTCCACACAGAAAGGCACCCAGGTCGACGCCGGGGATCGAACCCAGGACCTTCTTGTTGTTAGGCGACAGGGCTAACCACCACACAACCATGCAACCCCCACTTTGGACCTCTCAGATGTAAATCTGTAACTTCAATATAGAGTTACAAATAGAGGCTGGTGAGGGAACGACTGTTTGTAGGTCAATGTATAATTTAGGTGTGACCAGGAATTCCATCATTACCTGTAATTGTACAGATTTTTATTCTTTCATAAATAAAAAGTATAATTTGTGGCTAATTACTGCATTACAAGAGGAATAAATCTGATCAGGAGTTGCTATTACAGGAAAATGATTATCTTCATGGTGTTAATGCTGCTTCATCACTCCATCTGATTGATGACAATATGCCTGTAAGAGCATGACGTTTTATTCTTCCCTCATCGTGGAAAAGGACTAAGACATGAAAAGTCTTAGTCTTACCATGGAAGATCAATCAGCAGCTCCATGTGATTTCCATTCTTGCTCTCGAGCTGCGACTAACAAGGTTCTGAGAAACTGAGACTCTTCTTTCCATCAGTTCCTGATTTCATCTACCTAGTCCCTCTGTTCTTTTCCCATCACCTCTCCAATCCACCAAGATTCTTCATTTTCCAGCCCTTCTTCAATCATCTGTGTGTCCATTTGCTCACCATTACTAGAGAAGCTCAGTCATAGACTAAGAATCATGCTATGAAGGTTGGATTACCGAGATGTTCAACATCCTTTGATCGAAACGAAATCAGGACTCTCCATAGTAACCATGAAGGTAACCAGCCCTGGTTTGTGTGTTCCTCCCAAAGCACCTAGGAATCATGTTCCTGACATAGTTCCTTGCACAAAATCCCACCTAGTGGTTCTGCTCTGCTCATTTCTCTCCAACAGATGGGACAAATGTAGAGAGGAGGCTTTAATAAAATGTCTAAATGGGCCAGAAGGAACTCAAAACCCTCACAGAGTTGAACTGGATACACCAGAAAACTTCTGTCTAATCTCTCTTTTTCTCATCACCCCAACCCCTCAACCCACAGACATGTATGGTTGATCATTTCCAGAAGTTCTTCTCCAGTCGTTCTCGTTCACTCAGGATGAATCCACCGTCCCTCCATCCCAGCACTCCGAATGATCATGGTGATTTGTTCTGGAAGCTCAGTACTCTTCAGGATGAGCAGCACCTGATAATTCGGTCCATATTAGAACAGCACACAGGGGCCATCAAGCAAAGCCTGAAGGTAAACAAACACTAATGCACTGAAGGGGAAAGAAAAGTATGGCCATGCTATCGAGCCATCTTTACTGTTGCTCAGGAGGGGAGTTCGCTTTTGGATGTTCTCCCATTTTTAGCCACTTCCCATCCAAAAATAATAGTCCTCCCCCATGCCATTAAACCCTCCCATGGAGGCAATAGGAGCTGAAGCCACTATGGAGGCAAGCTGTTTCCCACCTGTGATTCTGAGGGTGGGGGTCGGTGGGGTTTGGGGGGGTGTCGGAGAGAACGTAGAGAACGAGCGGCTTTATTACCGCTGCATGCTATAATGACAGAGGGAAAAGGGGCTAAGCCTGCTGGGTAATTGTCCCATAATTCACAGCTGAGTGCATGGGGAATTCCCACAGGTGAGCTCCAGCGTCTGGATGGAAGAGTCGGATCTACCAAGCCACAGTGGGAATCTAACCTGCTGCTGGAGAACCGAAAAGTGAAACGACAGACACGACTTAATTTTTTTCCCCCGCTCACATTCCAGACATAAACAAGTAAAAATAGATATGAATGTGATTGACACATTCTTTCCATCTGAAAGTGGTGCTATAAACTGTCTGATCTTCATGCCAGGATTACAACGCCTCTAGGTCTCAATTCATACAAAAAAAAAAGAAAGAAAAAAAGTAAAAAACAACCTTCCTCTGTTCCTCCGTTGCTCTCTTTCCCTAATGAGATTCCTGCCTCTTTGATGAAAGAGTGCTCTCCTCCGGCAGACGGAGGAAGCGAGTTGCGGCTCGTTACGGGAGCAGATCTTCAGCTCTTCGCCCAGGAGAAAACGTATTCATCGGCTGAGTGTGTAAACAGTGCTGCACCTGCCATCCCCATACAGCCCGGCCTGGTCCCAATAACACAACACCTAATTAATCAAACCCCAACAACACACCACACAGACTCATCCCTGTCAGGAGTGAATAAGAAAACAATACAAATCCAGAAAGAAGGCTGAGAAAGACAAATACTGAGCGGCAGCATGCGCGGTAATCAAGCTTTAACATAGATTGCAAAGTAAATAAAAGCTTTATGTATGGATTTATTTATCGACCAGGATCGATCCTTAAGCACCAAGTACCGGAACTGCCAAAATGACCGTATTTATTTATTTTTGTTATCATTAAATTTGTATTTATCATCATTTCACTTTAATTAAGGCTGTAGCTAATGTGCTTTAAAAGTAACAATTACTGCCTTTAAATAATTTATGGTGTGTTTGTAATGAATTGGGTTAGTAATAATAATGTGTTAGTAATGAATGATTTATCATTATTCATTATTATTAATTAAACTGAAGTGAACCTTGTTTTAAACACAATAACATAAGAATTTAAACCAAAACCATAATCACAAGATGCATTAATGGTAGGTTGTGGCAATTTATTTAAAATTTTAAAACTTAATAATAATAATAATAATAATAATAATAATAATAATAATAATTATTATTATTATTGTTATTATTATTATTGTTGTTATTATTATCATTATTATTAGTAGTATTATTTATTTGAATTTATTTGAATTTATTTATATGCAGTACAATTTTTAATTTTTAAATTAAGTGTAAACTGAATCTATACATTATTCCTAGTAAAAAAAAAAAAAGGTAATGATTAATTATTTTATCATATTTATTTAATTATTACTTGAGCAGGGCCGAATCGTATTTAAAAATTTCTTTAAACTATGGTTTCATTCTATTTTTATTTTACAGCCAAAATGAATTCTAATTAAGTATTCCAATAATTAATACTGTAAACGCTCACCCTTGACCTTGAGTGGCCTGATTTGTTCACATTTTCACCTTAAGTGGTCTCCATTTCCCACACAGTCTCAAACTGTATACGACACCGAACATACGAAACACAAGACCAAATACTTCCTCAAAATAGACTCAGTTTTTTACTCAGAATGAAAGAAATATATTGTTAATGAGAACCAATCCAGAGGAAGGGCTTTAATCAGAGGTTTGGATTTTAATTACTGATTAGTTCAGTGTCCAACACGAACCACAGATTTACATAAGATCTCAATCAACAAATCCTTGATTAGCTTCAAATTCTGATTCTTTAATCCTCGTAATTGACTGCAGCCCACCCGAGGAGCTGACCAAAGTCAGACAGACGGGAAAACGATGGAGTCCAAAACACATCAAAAAGCTTAATAAATGAAGTGAGAGATTAGGTCGAGAGACTGGAATGCTTTTTTTTTTTAAACCATCTTATCAGGTCGGACTGAGAGTGCTATCCCAGCGCCTCAGGCACAGTTACATCCATCATTAAATGCCTTTTAAGCATGTAAGTCTGCTTTAAATAACCCTCTCTCAGTAATTACACGCCAGTTTCCTGTCCTCCCTACTGGAGGCCAAACGGAGGAGCCAGAAGAACCCAAACAAACACTCAGACCGTCTGTGAGCCCAGATAGAGGAGCAGCGTGAGAGAGAGGAACGAGAGAGAGAAAAGATAAATGAGGGAAGAGCACAAAAACTAGAGCAGCGAGTGGGGAGAGGAAATAAAAAAATTGAGTTGAACTAAAGAAGGAGGGCAAAAGAGCGAGAATACAGCTGTATTAGTAACACAAACTCACAAACTTAACAAGTCATTTATTTCACGATTCATTTATATTCATGTTTTAATTCATTAATAATTCCACACATAGTGACTGAGCTGATGTTTAAAAAAACAACAACAACAACAACAACACATTTTTATGAAAGTTTTTTCCCCCCCGTTGTTTTAAAATGTTAACATTTGGGGCCAAGCAGAAAAACTTGTCCTTTTCTTCTTCCTTTTCTTCTGTCCAGGATGTCTATGGCAGACCATAGAACTATATGGGAAAAAGTTTTGAAATTTGGCATACGGACCGGGGAAAGTGCCTAGATTCTTTTCACCAAGTTTCTTCATCAAGTTGCATTTCAAGTACTGTAGCGCCACCAACGGGTCAAATGTAGAGGTACATTTACACAAGTAACTTTTGAACAGTATATCTAGATTTTCAAACATGAGATACCATTAGAGTCCATGACCAAGTTCAGTACACCCTGTGATGTCAATTTCTGCCACATTGAATTTTCATTCAATTTTGTGAAAATTCTTTGAATTTTTTTTGAAAGTCTTGCGACAAATTTTGTTCAATCTTCACAAAATTTGGCAAAGACGATCTTCAGCCCAAGAGTCACAAAAGTTATTTGTTGGCTTTTTGATTTGCCAAAGTGTTCCCCCAGACGACAAACAGGAAGTAAGGTCATAGAGCAGCAGCTCTTGAATGTATGGAAACCACGTTTTTTGTTTTTTGATATTTTACATGGACTTAGAACTCCATCAAAAGTTAGTACAAAAGAAATAGTGTCATTTGACCACTAGGGGGTGCTGCAATAAGAAAACATGCCTTTTGGCTACTTGTTGGCTAGGTGACATCTTTGCCTTAAAAAAAAAAAAAAAACACTTCTGTCTGGTAATAATGTCAGAGGTCCCAAAGTCGACACATGGGTGACTTGTCACGTGAATCTAACTGATGCGGACGCCAAATAAGATTTCATCAAAAGGGTTGAAAAATTTCCCACAACCAACAAATTTTCTCCAATCCTCACCAAATTTAGCACACACAGTCCTTCACGCAAGCTTCACAAAATTTATCAGATGGCTTTTCGATTTCAAAAGCAACTGGTCCGTTGCAGTCTATCAAATCCGTCAGCAAAGCTGGCAAACAGGAAGTGAGCTCATATCCTGGCGTTATATTTTGCCAAACTGACATGGAACTTGCTATGAGTGCACACAGCCACGCCCTTGACAAAATGACATGAAGTTTCCATGGCAATTATATTCTGCTTGGCCTCCTCATCGCTCCTCCTATATCGGCTTGTATTTTTCTTTCATTATTTTCAGATATTTTCACGTGACATTTTTTTTTACATGTAGCGCTTGCATTGTTAGTCTGATTTTGTTTTTGTTTTTTTACACATTGTTGAAAGGATGATGATAATTATGATCGTTTAATTCTATCTTACTACTTGACATTCATTTATCAACACCAGACCACACTAAATAACATTAGAGCTCTCCTCTGGTCTCCCCCACTCCATAAATCAGGTCTCCAGCTCCCAGGGAATCATATCCATCAGCTGTGTCTGTGTTTGCTTTGTCTCTGTCAGAAAAAAATAAAAAGTCGTTTCTACTTCCAATGATTTCATCTGTCAACATTGCGGTGTATTGCTTCCACATCTGTTAGAATATTAAAATAATCTGTCACGGTGTTACGCTCTGGAGATAGCTCAACTGCATTCCCGAACTTTCCTTCTTCATTTTTCTCTCGCAATATTTCACACATTTTACACAATTCATTCTTGGTAAGTCATGCATGCCAAAATGTATGAAAGTACACCGTCTAATGTGTCAGAGAAGCCTTTCAGAATGTTCTCAGTGTCTCTATCCAGTAATGCTTCTCCAACACTGGCAGGAAAAATGGCTGTTTTTCTTTCTTTTTTTTTTTTTTTCCACCAAGCAGGTGGTTTCTCCACAGACAGTAAAAAACCCCCAAAAACAATTAACTCCTCCTGAGTAAAAGGTGAGAATAAGGAAAAATTCGTTGCTGTTGAACCTCACTGAACCTCAAAAAACGCTCACCATTTGTACCAAAACACCCCGATAACGACCACATGTGTCCAAGAACAATCTAAGTTCAAATCTAATTCAATAATACGTTCCTTTATAATACAGGGTGGTGCATAAAGATCTCCCACATTTGGAGAGTGGGCACCATGCGGGTTGTCGTGGCGGTACAGAGGCGGGACGGGTCTCATTCGGTAGGTTAGGCTCCATCGTTTTTATTTTCTATATCAATTATTATAACAATTATCTCCCTCTCCAAGTGTACCTGTTTGGTGTGCAGTTGCCAGCTTTGATGTGGTCGGCCCGTACTTTTTTGAAGAACCTGGTGCAACAGGAACTGTTACCTCCGGGCAGTATGCTGAAATGTTGGAGAACTTTCTGCATCCCAAACTGGAAGGATATAGAACATGTGTGATTTCAACAGGACGGGACCACAGCTCTCGCAGCATGATGTTCGCTTGGGGTGTTGAGGGAAATGTTTCCTGCATATGCATTTGATCTCTTTAGGGGGAGACGTGAGGTGAGCGGCAAGATCACCAGATTTAACCCCTTGTGACTTTTGCCTTTGGAGATACCTAAAGGAGAAGATTTTCCGACATTGTCCTTGAACTCTTGACGATTTGAAGGAAAATCAATGTATCTCTAACAACGGCCGCCATTTGTCCGATAGAATTTTTAAAACCCATTAAAATAAAACTATTGTTTTTGCACTTTTCAGTAACATAATCACTTTTTTTTCCAAATAGTTGTGTTCTTTTATATATTCATCCAAAATGTGGGAGATCTTTAGAATACCCTGTTTTATAGAAGCATTAGCAAACTTCTAATATTGTCGGCTTACCCTGATTCCTCTTTTTGTTTTTATTTATTTAACCTAATTTTCTCCAAATGTGGCTTTATATTCACACCAATGATAACTACTAACCGCTTCCTCCAAGACATCTGAAGCCACCAGATCATATAAAATGTCACAGATTGGCTAAATACAGAGAAGGAAGTCCTATCCATACTTCGAAATGTACATGAGTTCACAGACTCCCACGATTGGCTACTTGTCACTATGATTGACAGGAGAGACTGGAATGCCATCCCTGCAACCTGCCAGTTTTGCTCCCTTGATCACAAATAGCTGAGGTATTGGCAGGACTTGAATTCACCATCTCCTGACAACAGGGTTAGGGCGAACTCACAGTCATATCATTCGCCCCAAAATCTCTGTCATACCCTGCCTTCTTGAAAATCAGGCCTGCAGGAAAACCTTGCTTGCTCTCGATACTTTAGACTGAAGCCTTGATTCAGGAAGCAGCCATTTCCCATGTATTGTCTTTTCATTCAAACATTCAGGGGGGGGTGAAAACTTTTGCATCAGCTATATCTCTCATATCCCCACTCTTAAAGCCTAGTAGATGGGAGTAATTTGTCCAACCTCTACGCACTCACGTGCTGCTCGAATGAAGAGCAGAGCTGTATATTTTAATAACAGATGAAGCTCGTGTCTGAGGATAACGAGAGCCCAGTTGACACTGCGGCTGAAAATGAACGGGGCGTTCTCTCTGCTCGCGAGAACCAAGGTCACAACAAAAGCTCTCAACATGTTTACAACAACCTGCACTCGATTTGTAATGAGGATAAAGGTGGCGTTAAGCAGAGCTGGAAATAGTATTTGAGGTGTCACGAAATTGTAGTGTTCTTATAATATGGAATATATTAAGTGATCATTTGTGAAGATGGCGTGAATGCATATTCTCAGGAAATGCATTCATCTTAGAGCCCATTTAGTTTCTAGGCTAAATAATAATAATAATAATAATAATAATAATAATAATAATAAAAACAATTACGCCAACAAGCCAGGTTTAACTGCTAACCATCCACAGCATGAAAGACTGCTCAGACTGGTACTTGACAGTCATGCTGGTTTTAAATAGCTATGTGAGTCCACATGGTTAGCTTGGATCTACCTAGTTCTAACCAGCTCTAGGTGGTCAATTTCAACAGAATACATCAACTGGATATAGATGCTCAGACTGGTTGTGACTGGTCATGCTAGTTCCAGCTAGTCGGACTAATTCTAGACTTCCGTTCTGGTTACAGCTACTCAGGATAATTATAGATGGTCATGCTGGTTCTCTCTAGGCAGGCTAAGTATAGAATATCAGGCTGGTTCTATATAGTCAGTTCTAACTAATCAGGCTAATTATAGATGGTCACGTTAGCTCTAGATAGTCAGGCTAATTATCGATGGTCAGGTTAGTTCTAGATAGTCAGATAAATTAGAGATGATCAGGGTAGTTCTAACTCGTCAGGCTAATTATAGATGGTCAGGTTAGATCCAAATAGTCAGATTAATTATAGATAGTCAGGCTAGTTCTAGCTAGTCAAGCTAATTACACAAGGTTAGGCTGGTTCCAGCTAGTCAGGCTAGATGGTCAGGATAATTATAGACAGTCAGGTTGGTTCTAGCTGGTCAGGCTAGTTGTAATACGTCAGGCTGATTCTAACTAATCAGGCTAATTATAGATGGTCACGTTAGCTCTAGATAGTCAGGCTAATTATCGATGGTCAGGTTAGTTCTAACTTGTCAGGCTAATTAGAGATGGCCAGGTTAGTTCTAGATAGTCAGGTAAATTAGAGATGATCAGGGTAGTTCTAACTCGTCAGGCTAATTATAGATGGTCAGGTTAGTTCTAGGTAGTTAGGCTAATTAGAGATGGCCAGGTTAGATCCAAATAGTCAGATTAATTATAGATAGTCAGGCTAGTTCTAGCTAGTCAAGCTAATTACACAAGGTTAGGCTGGTTCCAGCTAGTCAGGCTAGATGGTCAGGATAATTATAGACAGTCAGGCTGATTCTAGCTAGTCAGGCTAATTATAGATGGTCAGGTTAGTTCTAGGTAGTCAGGTTAATTATAGACAGTCATGCTAGT
>JAQLOM010000003.1:2128516-2140693 GCA_030068315.1 Chrysichthys thysi
TATTTTTCTATAATTGCGGTGATTTTAATTTTATTCTATGTTTTATTGCCACACATAAACCCATAATACACTTTAAACACATGTTTTCAGGGCTGAAACACATTTGATTGTATTTACATTCATTTCAATGAGAAACACTGATCCGGGTAACGTGAACAGAGTCTCGGAACGAATCAAGTTTGTGAGTCGAGGTCCCACTGTACATCACATTTTAATTTTAACAGCAGAGAATAACTATCTATCTATCTATCCATCCATCTATCCATCCATCTCTGGATTTCTCTTTTAAAATTGAATTTTCCGTTCAAATCCATTTGAATACTTGACCTTGCCAGTAGTTTTAATCATTCAACTTGAGTTTTTCTTGTATTAATCTAGCCCTGTCATCATCCCTGCCTGCAATCTCTACTGAACCAAGTCACAGAGTTGAAAGTTTAAACTTTAACACTTTTAAGCAGGTTCTTTAGGACGGTAATAAATCGCTAACTCGGTCTACAGAGCCAACGATGTGGTTTTAATGAGCGACTGAACAGGGACCTGGCGACGGACACCTTGACCAGGTCCGACGTCGTAATATCACTCAGCGCCTGGGCTCCGTTCCAACGGTTTCCAACGAAAAACCCTACAGCGCTCTGGACTTCTGCCATGAAAACTTCACTCGCTGACGCGTCTCAGGCGAGGTTGACTCTCACAATAAGACAAGAAGGAAGTAAATTTCAGAGAGACTGCGAGTCATTTCTCGACAGGTTTTGATAGCTTGTGTGTTGAATGTCGTTGGGAAATAAAGCTGCGAGTAAACGGTGATTGTTGCTGCTTTTGAAGTAGAATTTAGGTTATGTGTAGGCAGCATTTGCTCAGAAATTGATACGACGTTTAGGTCCAAAAAAAATATTTAGGTTACAATTAAATTTAGGTTAGGTCAAGTCTAAAGCATAACAGAAATGCCACGGTTATGAAGTCCATCCAACAGGTGATATGAAATCAGTCAATATCATCACTGGTCAACTAGCATTAATCATACCGTGTTTACGTGCCCAAGTTCACATATGTTTATAAAAAAAATTGCAATGTTAAACAATAAATAAAAATAATAATAATAATTTCACGTAATTAAGCTCACACAAAAACAAAAGTAAAACTCTACTCTAATAAAAAATTATTATTAACGCATGTCAGGAATAACACACTGCATTGTGCTGTTACAGGAAAATAATCCATGCTAATTATTTTCCTCTGACATTGAATGTCTTTGGGAACAGTGTTTTAGTCCTCTTAAACCACAGCAATTTTCCAAAGATTACAGTTTTTGCTTTATTAAAGAATAACCCTGCCAACCTTTTCCCCATTTATACAGGGCCCTGCACAATTATTGGAACACCTTGTAAAGATTTGTTAAAAAAAAAAAATAAATAAAAAAATAAAAAAACACACCTCCTTTAGGTGAAGTAGCTTCGTCTCACTCTAAAAAAGTGTGTGTTTGCGTGTGTGTGTGTGGTGGGGGGAGATGCAAACTTTAATTGAAATCAAGTTATTCAGAGAAAAATCAAGAAAAAAAATATTTTCTACAAAAACACAAGTGCCACAATTACTGGAACACCTGGGAATTACTGTGAACGTAAATCAACAGAAGCATGTTTCCCATTTACGTTGGACATTTTTGAGTTGATTGGAGCGTGTAAGAACTTTCAAGCTTTACTTCATGATGCCCTGATGAACTGGAGTCCACATGTGAAGTGACGTAGACACCAAATTCCCAACACGGGAAAGATAAGAGAACATGCAACCCGATTGAGGGAGAAGTTTGTTGGCCTCGACAAGTCAAGGAATTAGAATTGATGATTTTAAATAAATAAATAAATAAATGAATGAATGAATAAATAAATAAATAAAATGCCCTTTCTACTGTTATGGCAATAATAAAAAAGTGGACATCACCTGGAACTGTTACAAACGTGCCTGGAAGGTGACCCATGTTTATTTTGCCCCCATCTACAGTGAAGAGGATGGTAAGAATTCCAAGAAAAAGAAATATCTTGGGATTACCATGTCTCCAAAACCACCATCAGACGCCACCTCCATGCCAACAGATTATTTGGAAGGTATTCAAGGAAAAAAAAAAAAAAGCCTTTTATCTGTCATTTAACCACAAACCTAAGTCTGCAAACCGCTCCTACAACTGACAGGAACGACGTCCTGTGATCTGAAGAATCAAAATGGAGCTTTTTGGCAAGAAGTACTCAAGTAGGTTTGGAGTAAAAAAAAAAAAAGAAAAAAAAAAAAAGGATGATTGTAATGAAAAGAACCTTATGCCAACAGCAAAATATGGAGGAGGTTGTGGAATTTAAAGGGGCAGTTTTTCCTCTAAAGGCCCTTCAAAACCTGGCTGCCTCTGCCAGCAAAGTAAAACTGCTTCATCGATGGATCTTCCAGTAGGACGAGGATCCAAAGTACTGTAATTGCCCAAATCACCACAAAAATGTATGGAAGGTGCTATATAAATAAAGTTTTTTTTTTTCTTCTTGTGCTTAAATATCCATGAAACAAGTTAGCTCTAGTGTTCACTTAAGTTGTACGAGTGAAACAGTGGATAATAACAATACAGAACAATAATAATAATAATAATACACAGCAAGAAAGAAACCACCAAGCATAGAAACCCTGCTACAAATTGTCATGATCCAGCTGCAGGTGAGAATATCTACCAATTTGAGACCACTGAGATCCAATTTTACATTACAAACAAGGAGTTTTGTCTGTGACGGCATCACAACTGAATGATTCACTTGAAAAAGCTATACACTGTACACTACAAAGGCAAAATGAATTTTTCAAGATAAACTTAGCATAGAGTACGCAAGAACGCAAGTGTAACCGAACCATGATGCCTCGTGCCGGCTGTATTTGACAAACTGCCATGATCTCAGTGAAGGCACTGTGCTTAATGGAGAATGTGCATCCCATCTATTCTCAGCATGGCTACATTTAGAGGCTGAACGGTTTCTAAATCGGACTACAGCTCCACTCTAACGTACAATGCTTTGGAAAAACGTCCTGACCAGCAGACAAACTGTGCACTTTCAGGTGTGTGTAAAGTTGTGTAGATCAGGGGTGCCCAAGCATGGGGTCATTGCACAAGGAAGAAAAATAAATCAATAAATAAAATCACAAAATCTCCGCTTTTGTTTCATTTCGATATTTGATCAATGAATATTATACATATTGTGTGCCAACATTTTGAAACGTTACGTTACAGGGAGTCATTCAGACACGCCTTACTTAATACGCTAGCACTGCTCAGCAATAAAACAGGCAAATTTCACCGTCTGTCTAAACCTCCTTTAAATAAACGACTTACAGTTAGTGTCTGAATTTTAAAAGCATCTCGTGTAGCTGCCGATCAAGTTCATGTGGTGCCCCAAATCTACAGGATTTTCAAAATATTAATTTTTTTTTATATTTGAGGTCTCTATTTGCGACGCAGCTCATGGCACTAATCACGACGACGGCGGAAAACTTTTGAGAAACGAAAAAGAGCTCGTCAGTGTGTTTTACCATCGCTAGTTAATTGCATGTTCACATTTTCTGCTTGCACCCAAGATACGTCAAGATCGTATGAACAATGCCATTCGTGAGGCCACTTTAATTTTGCATGCGGTGAATATCACATCACCCCAACGTGGACTATTTTCCTATAACAGCACAACACTTCCTACTAGACTGGCATGTCAGTACAAGGAAAATTCTAGAGTCATGTACATTGCACATATCGACGCTACTGACGCATAATAAGACGTAAAAAAAAAAACTTTACAGAGGTTGCGCAAAATAAATCTGGAATTTGAAAAGAAAAGGTCGTATGATGGAGGCTTGTGAGTCACAGAAAATGCATTATGTCTATTTGAAGTCCACTTTTTTCCAAAAGTTTAGGAACACCTGGTGCAGACTTTCTCCACATTCGTATCAAACGTTAAAAAGTGCATTGCTGACATACCGTTGTCGAGTTGTTGTGGCTCGGTGATGACTTGACTGGGCTTGTCAGCTCGACAGTCCCAGAGCAAGCAGAAGCAGATGATCCACAAAGCTGCCAGTTGTCTGAAATCCATAGCGAGACTTCTAGCTCGATCTGTGGAGGAGAAATATTTAGGCCAGACCATTCAGATGCCTTTTTAGCCAAGCGACATTGTCTGACAGTTGTTCAGACATAAAACTGACTGACATTTTTGGTTCAGAAGTTCACTTCGCTACCAGATCGATCCAAGCCGGAAGAAAGATACTACCCAATCATTGCTTAACAAGACAAATAAGGACTAAAACACTTAGTGTAATGCTATTACAGGAAAGTAACTAACAATGTGGTGATGTCAAGGGGCGGAGATAAGCACTTTCCTAAAATGGCATGCTCCTGAAATGTTTCATCCCGCTCATATGACTGCATTCATTTCTTTATTTTTGAATGGACTCGTTTTTTTAACCATTTTAGGCACATATTAATATTGTGAAAGGTCTTAAACTATTGTCAGAGCTGCTGGTGTGGAAAAGGACAACAGGGAACCTTGGTTTTATCCACCATGATTCTATTGGTTTACCTTATGACCAACAAAAGTAATTAGCAAGAATCAGGAATAAAATCCGTGACTACTGGAGATTATTACTGTAACTGTGACCAAGTCCTACTTGAAAATTGAAATCCAACAAATTGACGTACGAGCTAAATTCCCGAACAGGTTTTGTACCAACCGACAAACAAAGCCTCGACTGACGTCTTACATATTATGTTCCAAGTCTTTCCGCGACGGACGAAAATCCAAAATAAACGGGCACCACCCCTAAATAGTTTTTATATATTAGTTTAAGCCCTAAAGGTTCCTCCCACACTCTTTAAACACTTTCTAGACACACAAACACAAAGAAAAGCATATAGCGAGATGAATTTTGTGTAGAATTCGAATAGAAACTGGGATGTTGCTGAATGCTGGTTGCTTCTCCCCAACCGTATGTGCCGTAGCAAGCAGCCAATCACAACCAAGTTTAAATGAACAGGGCATTCCGATTGGCCAGACTCGACTGACCTCCAGCCATAATTTTGTTTCAGCATCCCCACACTGTGTTTTCATAAACAACGCTATGTGTTCTTTGTCTCTTGTGTAAATATGACCTACACTGTACTGTATTTTATACATTATGAATATTTTACTCTGTTTTAATTAATGTTTATGTTTTATAATGCCGGGGAAATCCACAAAAAAATTGATATATTCTACATAAAAATCCGCGAATAGACGGGGACGCGAAACGTGAACCGCTATATGGCGGGGGATTACTGTATCAATAAAATACTTAACTACGTAATACAAGTGTTACATTCTTTACCGTTCGGACCTGAAACAGGCTATTTTCCGATAACAAAATGTTCCAAAGTTTTTTTTTGTTTTTTTTGTTTTTTAAACAATTTATACTGGCAGACCTAAGATTATGATGGAGATGCGTTCCAATATCCCCATCGTAAGTGGAAAATATCGTATGTCGACTTACTGCTTAGCTTAGCTTACCCAGGAGTGTTTTCCTATAGGAGACATGCTGGGGCGTTTAAGACATGCTTTTGAATTAAAATTAGCTCTTGAAGCACACAAAAACCCCGCGGTAATGCACTGTATCGTACACCGATACACAAGGTAACTCTGTGAGCTGCGGGAGAGTGAGGCGTCACGCAAGGTGAGTGACGCGTACATCCGGGCGTCGTCCGAACGTATCGTACGTCATACGCTATTACCATGGCCAGCCCATGAATCTTAAATATTTCCTGGATATTTTATCATTTTTAGCATATTGCATTGCTATGGTAACTAGGGGAGCACCTGTACTTTATAGTTAAACGTTGTAGAAGGTCTGTTGCGGAACGACTGCTGTTGTGCTTTAGAGTCTGTGTTTAATAATAATAAAAATATAAGGTTTCGGGGAGGGGGGTTTGGCATAATATTGTGAGGAAAAAAAGGGGGGAAAAAGCAACATTTCAAGACTAAAGGTGGCAATATTTTGAGAATAAAGTAATTCAAAAACAAAGTCAGAACATTTTGAGAATGAAGACGTAATCAACACAGCGTATAAAACCGGTCATACTTGAGAATAATCCTGTAATATTTTGAGAATAAACAGGTAATATCTTGCAAAAACAAACTCAAGAGCAAAGTTGTAACAATTCAGGAATAAAACCGTAAACCTAGTGATTTTGAGGAAATCGTGATAGATATCGTGATAAGATATTTTTAGCCAAATCGCCTCCATTGTCATAAAACTTAAGCAACTTAAAATTTTCTTCTCCTCTGAGACAATGTGAATGCCAAATTTTGCACCCAACTTTAGATTTAAAGAAAATAAATTCTCCCTCTAAACAAATCCTTATATTGTTTTTGAAAAAATAAAATGCTTATGTAACACTAAACCGCAGATCCACCTGTGCGGTGATTAGTTAGCATTGCTAGCAAGCTGTGCTGCTATTCCTTCAGTAGCTACCAATTCCCTCAGTGCCATTAGCTAATCTTGGCTTCTTTTTCTTTTTCAAATACATTTCACAATGAATTAGAAGTCTTTTAATTCATAGAGGTTTGATAAACACTGAAGTCATTCAAAAACAGAAGCTTTTTAATCACTCATTGACAATAATCACGACGTTTTCATCACGTAAAGCTAGCTATGCTAATACAGTGTAGAAAAACGCCATGACACAACGCCGCGTTGCCAGATTGCTCCGCTTTCACATCCTACCTACGCGCGTAGTATAAATCACACTGATGTGAGGATGATTTGAAATTTTCAGATTTGGTTTGCAATGCACAAGAGTTTGGGGTTTAACTTCACGTTATGTTGTGCGATATTTTTCAGTGTCACAAATTACTGCTAAAAATTTAAAGAAACACTTCTTGAAAAGGTTGGCGAGGAGGGATTATCACCGTTCAACATGGCAACCAAGTTAGCTCGCAATTCTAACCCTAACTGTCATTTTTTTTTTAAATAATTGAAGGCTGGTAAGTATACAGTACACACACACAGCAACAAGAGCTAACAAATGGAGCAAAAAAAATGGATAAAACTGCGTGATTAGACAGGTAGGTCAGATTAAAAATCGTCCCAGTGACGATTAACAGTAAAACAGAGACACTTTTCAACGAAATCCAGAGTAATTGTATGTTTTTTTAAATGTAGGAACAAGTATAACATGCAATACCTCAGATCTGCGTCGACTCTTTGGAGATTTAAAGGAAAATAATAATAAATACTAATATCACAGGATCCTTTATGTCCTTTTCCAGCTCCCGGGAGAGTCCCGACCGCAGCTGTCCATTGAGACACACCGCAAAACCAGCTGACAGCCTGGACACTTGGACCAGCTCACCAAACCAGTCCTGTTTTGTAAGTTTAATTCAGAAATCAAGCTCAAATCAGCTCGTGTTTCAGCTCAGCTCCACCTGCATTGCAATGGATCAGTATGGAGTGCCTGTACAGCAGCCAACAGAGGGCTGGAGGGAAAATACAGCGTCCAACCAGCTAAACTCAGGAAATTACAGCTGCAGGATCTGCTCGACCTTTTACTAAACCCCCCAGACATCCAAATCTAGCCTGCACTTTAAAGACAAGCTGGAGCTGCCTGTCTATCTGTCCTGTTTCCCCCTCACACTCGCCCCCGCTTCCTCACTCCTCACTAGCACACGGTTTCTTTTTTTTTTGCCTTTCCTTTTCTTTTTTTTTCTCGTTTGAAAGACTGCAGACAGGGTTGCCAGATTTGTGAAAACACACCCATAAAAACACTCCCACATAAAACTGAACCATAAACCTCAGGTCTTTGCAACCTAGAAATCGTCCTGTGGATTCATTTACACTAAATATATATAATTACATGATAAAGCGTGGAGTTTGATTTAAAATGCGCAAGAAACTAGTCAGGAAGGCAAGAAACGTTTGGTTCGTGAACGAGTCGACTCGACTCTGTGAGTCGGTTCATATAGATGAACCAGAGTCAACTCGCATATTGGGTCCAGGCAAGAAACGCTTGGTTCACGAATGAGTCGGGTCCTGGAGATGAACCAGAGTCGACACACATAGGGTGTATTTGAGCAATGGTATTCGTTACCCTGCAGGCAAGAAACATTTGGTTCGTGAACGAGTCGTGTCCTTGAGTCGGTTCTTGGAGATGAAGCAGAGTCGACGCGCATATTGTGTAGAAGAAAAGGCAAGAAACGTTTGGTTCGCGACAGAGTCGGGTCTTGGAGATGAACCAGAGTCGACTCACATAGGGTGTATATGAACAATGGTATTCGTTACCCTGCGCAGGCAAGAAACATTTGGTTCGTGAACAACTCGGCTCCTTGAGTCGGTTCTTGGAGATGAACCAGAGTCGACTCGCATATTGTGTCTAAAAAAAAAAAAAGAGCAAGAAACATTTAGCTTGCGAACGAATCGGCTCCTTGGGGATGAACCAGAGTCGAGTCGCATATTGTGTATAAAAAAAAGCAAGAAACGTTTAGTTTGCGAACGAGTCGACTCCTTGGATCGGTTCTTGGAGATGAACCAGAGTCGACTTGCATTGTGTGTATATGAGCAATGGCATTTATTACTCTGTGCCCACACTTGAAAGTGGCATGTAACTGGTTATATTCTTATTCAAGACCATTAAAACTAAGTTATGCAATTTAGAATAGAAATACCTTTTGTTGTATTTCATGAAATTTTCTTTGTATCCCTACAGCAATTCATAAATCAAATGCTCTGACAACAGAAGGAAAACAAATCCATTATTTGTGGCCCATCCGATCATTTAAATCAGTCCAAAAGAAATGATTGAAAGGTCTGCATGCCCTCCTGCATGCCCTCTGCCCATACGCTGTCTTTCGTGAACTCGTCCTCCAGCAGTGGTCGGGCAGAGTGCATTCATACTGTATGTTTTGGAGGAGTGGCTTTGGAGGGAAGGATTGTTTTTGTTGGTTACTTTACATTAGTGATATTTGGCAGACGCCCTTATCCAGAGCAAGTCTCATTTACACAAGTGAGCGTTAAGGGCCTTGCTTAAGGACCCAGCAGTGGTAGTTCGGCGGTGCTTAGAGTGGACTCACAACCTTCTGATCAGAAGACCACTGAGCTACCACTGACCCTATCTACTTGCAAAACATTCATGCTGGTGTCTTCAAAATTACGGGGCCCTAGCTTTAAATAAACAATGTCCAAAAGCGACAGCCCAACACGTGACATTTGGACTCAGATTTTCTCAGTTCTATGCGAAATAATCTCGAATGATTTGTCGGACCAAACCCATGGGACGTGTGGTCTGACGTTCTTCAGTCTCCCTTTCATGACAGCTGCTGCTGAGTATTAGTTCTCATTTTCTGTATGGCAGTTGAAAAAAATGCAATAAAAATGTATAACCATGTTTTCATTGCGTCCTGTCATATACAGTACGACTGCTCGTTAAACGTGTATAGAAGCATCTTGTAGAAAAATATCAGAGGAAGTGGCAGAAATCATTCCTAGTATAATTATCATGGTTTACTTTGTTTGTCTGACCGCAAAGCTCGTACAAACAACCAATTTCTACACTGATTAATGCATTATTTAATTATATACACTATATAGCTACTACTACTCTGTAAAAAAAAAGCAAAGAAAAACACTAGACAGGCCACACCCACTAGCAAAATAAAATAAAAGATACCGCAAAATTTTAATAAAAAACGTTTATTTGTTTGGGAGCTGAAAGAGTCGACTCAATTTGTGAGCTGACTCAAGTGTTTTGACTCACTGAAAAGATTCAGAATCACTGTTCACTGTTCATGAGAATCAGGTCCTAAATGTTCTTATTTGAATCATAACCAGAGTGCACACGTTTACTGTTTATATTAAGAGAATGCTCACGTATTTAATATGAAGACGAAGTAACTGATCTAATTAATGTCTACAAACAACTAGCATCAAACAAACCTGCTCAAAAAAGTAAAAGGAATGAATAAATACGTGACCCAATTTTACGTGAAAACTTTGGACCTGGCAACACGGACTGCAGTTTATTCTATTCCCGCCTGTATTATAATAAAGTCCGCCTCCTGCCTGTGATTGGCTAGTTGTACCCGGCTTTCTGCATCATGATTGGCTAGTTGTTCATATCCCCGTTGTCTAATTGGCAGACCGCGGAAATGTATGACGAGATTAAATCTCGCTTCAGTACGGAATATGGGTGGGAAAATAAAATTGAGCACCCGGTATTGGACTGCAGGGGGCGTTTTAGTGTAAATGCTGCCACACTGCCACCTACCGTACAGATGCTAGAACTACAACAGGTTTGTTTGTTTATTTATTCATTTATTTATTTATTACACCTGCACTACATAGTTGATGAGTAAATAATAAAAATATATATTTTACCAGTCATGTACCTTTGGTTAATAAATTAAATAAACTTATATACACTTTATTTTTTTTTTATTATTATTATTTTTAATCTTCTTAGTTTTTAAAAATTGACATTTCAAATTTGAACAAATTTAGTTGGAAAAAAATACTGCTTATTGAAAGTATCGATAATGTATGAAAATTTTACTCAAATAAAACCGAAAGAATCCACTAAACTAAATCATTACATAGCTAATATAGGTTACTTACTGCTAATCTAACCTACCATTAGCAAAGAAAACATCCTAAAGGGGCCAGCTCATCCTTCACCCTTCATTTTTAAAGTACATGACTTGCAGCAAAATTTCCACACGGACACGGGGAGAACGTGCAAACTCTTTCTTGCTGTGAGGCGGCAGGGCTAACCACTTAGCCACCATGTCGCCCTACATAACAATTAAATAACAATAAAGTGTTATTCAAGTAGAAATGTATCAGTTGTTTCACAGAATTGAGCATTAAAGATTAATGAAATAAATAAAAGAGTAAAAACTTGCAGCATGGAAATGAGAATAAATCCATATTAAAACTAACGTCATAGGTGACATTAGGAGTAGATCCGTGATACGAATAAATAGTTAAACACAGTAAACACTACTGAGTTATACAGTATTAAATGGTAAACACTATTTGTTTCACTGAATGACCCTCATATTGCACTATATTTGCTGAGTTGAGTATTTTCTTTTTTTTAAGTAACGTACCAGTAAATGCAAGGCAAAAAGTAAATGTTATTTAAACACTAAAGTGAAAAATATAAATTTTTTTGACCAGGTTTTGAGCAGCTGCTGCTCTGGGGGAAAAAAACAGTTTACCAGTCGGGTTGTGCTCGTCTGGAGAGCCCTGTAACGTCTGCAACCCGTCTGAGGGCCTTGCGCATGCCAGTTGCCTTTCTGAGGCATCATGTGGGGAAGAAATTTCCTTCAGCACCGAGAGTTGAGTCCTGACGATCTTTTGTGCACTGAAAAAAAAACAAGAATTTCTTCGATAATAACAAACTCATGCATTCTTCAAGATATTAGCTTGTGTCGTGAAAACATGAAAACAAAATGATGCTCGTCTTGAATATGTGTAACATGTTATGCCAAGTATTATATTCATAAACAAAACTCGAATAGCTCCACTCTGACATCTGGTATGTTTCCTTCCAAGAACAAATCTCATCATTAATTCATATAAACAATTAAACAGCAACCCCCCCCCCCACCCCCAAAAAAAACCCCATTAAATAGATATGACAATGTGTTTCTTGTTTGTTTTTGGGGGTTTTGTCGTTGTTGTTGTTGTTGTTGTTTTTGGTTTCCCATTGGTATGCAAATGATCACTGTATACCATACCATATGCTCATAAACGATATTATGTTTAGTTTATTTCCTGTTCCAGTGAAATTCCTGATGATATTATTTTATTTAATTATCGGCTTTACTGTTGTCAACATCTGGTGCATGTTGCAGCTGTCATGCAGATGTTTACTCAGTCACTGGGCACCTGTTTATCGTGGAGCAATTTATATAGCCAATGCACCGAGTGGCCTGTTTTTACAAGTGTAAGGAAGTTAGAAAATCCAGAGGAACCCAGCCAGACAACGGGAAGAGCACAGGAAACACCACACAGGCACTGACCCGAGCTCAGGATTAAACCCAGGACTTATTATTATTCTTTTATTTATTCGTCTTCTTCCACTTAATCCTGTTCAGGGTCGCGGGGGGAAGCTGGCGCCAATCCCAGCTGACATTGGGTGAG
>JAQLOM010000003.1:2154617-2166198 GCA_030068315.1 Chrysichthys thysi
TACAGCTTGGAGTTGGGAAATATGCATAAAAATGATATGGTCAAAATACTCACTTGCATAATAATTGTGCACACAGTATATATATATATATATAAATAAAGTAATCATATAGCATCATTAGTGTTGCTGATACCGAAATGATATTGCTCATAACTATATATATTTTTCATTATTTTAGAGTCCCTTTACCATTATTGTGTTATATTTTAAGCCTTATTTATGCTACATTAAGAAAATACACATAGATGACCTCATTTATCAATCTTTTACTAAAGTTGTGCATTTAGTAACAGATGTATAAAAGTTTCACAGATTAACTTAATATTCTCGTGTGCAGGTCGATAAATGCCAATCGTTTGTAACTTACGATGCACATTCACAAGATACAACTGTTTTACATTTAGCCATGCCTACAAAACTCTCGAAAAGGCAAACCTCACAGAGAGCTGAAGTAAAAATTGGGCAATTAAAGAGACTAAACTCATAAGTGTGGCATGGGTCAATTCGACTTGTAATGCAGTGAACTTCCACAGACATGCACTACTACCATTTCCTGCTTTTACACGGTATTATTACATCTGTCATAATTGGATTGATGGACTGAATGATTAGTTATAAGTCTTTCATATGAAACAACTAATTTTTTTATCTTTTTTTTTTGCAAAATGTGCATTACATATATGTGTGTAATAATAAATAAGTGATTTAAACTCCAGCATAAAATCAACACTGTGAGGTTCCCATCAGTGAGTCTCCTAAAGCTTCAAATTTACACAAAGTCAGGAGCAAATACCAAATACACTCCTCCAACCTGTTTTCCATCAATATCGCATTTCTTGTGCAAGCACTCCTGTGAGTGATTTACAAGTCAATTCATTCTCATTCACCTTAAAAAATGAGGCTGATAGAGTGATTCTTCACATGAGTTCATTTTATTGTACAGTTTCATTCATACAAATGATCAGTAGAAAATCAAAATAACACACATTTCAATTTTCACACTTTTTTAAAGACACATTTACAAAATGTATACAAAGAGAAAGTCATGAGCTCAGCAACACCATTCCATGAGATTATACTTTGTCTTATCATTGTATAAAAGACAGACAAAAAAAAAGAAATTAATGAATTATTGATGACTGAATTAGTGAATAGATGAATGATTTATTACACAGAATATTCCAATAATTAAGCATACGATGCCAGAGACTGGTAGAAAAATAAAACAACAATGTGTTACGCACATACAATATGTATTACTGCTGTCGGATCTCTGATGCTGAAGCAGCTCATGATAATAGTCGTGAACAGGTTCCTTTACTTTTAATACAGATCTTCCTGAGTTGCTTGTTCCAAAGCTAGGCTCCAAAGATGTCCTCATGGTACCTCTTGTCCGCCTAAAATAAAATTACATGAAAAAAAAACCCTCATTATCATTACATTTACAAGCAAATAGTTTTACTTTCCTTCACACTTAGCAGACAAGTAAATCATGGATCTATCATCATGATCTGTCATGACAAAATGAGACCTCACCTTCAGTTGGTCCAGATATTCCCCCGCCTGCGTGAGTGTTATACCCAGACGGCTAACCAGGATCTCCTGTATAGCATGTGCGACATCCCGGGCCATGTTCATGCTCCCGCACACATACACATGTCCAGACTTCTGAATCAAATCCTCATAAACGTCGTCACTAAGCTGCTTCTTTAGGACGTCTTGAACATACACCTAGGAGGAAAAAGGAGAAAAGTTCAAGGCAACGGTGCTTCACTGGGTATCAAATGTGTAAACAGCAGAATAGGCAGTTGTCTTTGCACACAATAATTACTCTTAGTCTTTAATTACATTTAAACTGCCAACATTTATTGTTAAGCCATTGTATTTATAGTTGTTGACCCCTTGGTAGAGCAATACTGGAGACACTGGAATATTATGCTTTTCTGATTTTTCACACCCAACAGACTTTACTTTCTCTTCATTAGATAAAAAAAAAAAAAAAGGTGAAGTTGAACATGACCGGTTCGTGACATACCTTGGGGAAACCAGGCTGGCGAGAGTACGCCGGAGTGATGCTCTTCAGAGTGCCATTTTCTCTCATGCAAAATGTCTCCTCTTTATAAAGATGATCTGTCTCTGCACCACGGCATCCAAACACCAGCATCATAGGACTCCTTTGCAAACCTGCGTAAACAGTTTAACATTTTTATTGCATTGTTCAAAAATCACTTTCAATCCTGATGAAAAATCAAAACAAGTCTGATATTTTATATTTCATATTGCAGATGAAATAGGAGATCCGGAGTGGATCTGGGAGTACCTGTCTTTTTCATGTCATGGAAGCGTTGCTGCCAGAAGCTGCGGAAGGGAGCAATGCCACTTCCTGCTCCGATTAGGATAGTCGGAGTGGTGGGATCTGGTGGAAGGTGGAATCCAGCGGATCTGAAATCATAGCCACCAGGATATAGAGGTCATGTTCATGCCAAAAGTGCTAAATATCCTATTTCTGGTCCCTCGATTCTGGTTTCTGCAATTTTGGTGCATTCCTATTTCCCAACTTATGTTCACTCGCAAGCTAATTGCCAAACTAAAGGGTGAATTACAGGCACAGAAACACCAAAATGTGCAGACTGTTGGTAATCCAGGACTACGTATATAATCAAAACTGAGTTAGGAAATAACAGAAATCTCATTTGCAGGTCCACCAACTCAATACTTGCTTGCCTATATGTTTTTACTTGTCTTTTTCTGTATTAGTGATAAACTTTCCACAACCTTTACCTCCCCACTTCCTCCCCACTATTCACCAAGATTCTTTCATTGGAAGCTGCCCAGAACCCAAGCCCAGTCCATCTTCCTACAGTTCCATTGTCATTGTTCGTAACATTTATTTCATGATGTAGCCTGCGATTGCGCAAGCATTTGGCCACATACCCATGAATGAAGCAAGGAACCGTCTGTCCTTCTTTAAGGGTGTTGAGCCACGTGGTACAGACCCCATGATGTAGCGGACCCTTTCCACCTGTTGAGAAATAAGAACCAGTGTCGGATGTTAAAAATACCGTTTTTGCCATACCATACGTTTCTCTTCTTGGTTAGAATGAGATTCACATCCAGTAGCACTATTCTACTTATGTTGTGCATGGAAGTTAATATTGCATACAATTCTTTACCTTGGGCACGGTAGTTGACAACAGACACAGTGAGGTGAAGCTCGTGGGGGTAGACATCGGGGGAGGAGCTGAGAGAGTAGAGGCGGGGCTTCAGCAGGGGTAGCTGGCTGAGAAGGAATTCTGCAGAGAGTTCCACGGATGGAAACTCCTCCAGGATCTCCAGGAAGTTGGGCTTGCGGAAGGCTTTCCATTCTGAGTAACTTTTGAAGTCCTGCAGAAACGTGGCGCAAAATACGTTTCGTGAGTTACGCAACTTTCAAGAGTTACACTCGAAAGTAAGGAAGCTATTCAAGTATGGACTTAGCATACCGAGGCCAGTTCTAGTAGGCGCTGTTGGTCATCTTCCTTCTTGGTCAATTGAGAGATCTTGCGTAGGAAGCTTTGAGAAGGTGGTGTGGTGATATCCAGGAGGAATGTAAGAGCCTGGGTTAGAGAGCAGGCCGGGATACGAGAATTGGTCTGCCATTCTTCACCACCTACAGGAGACCACGGGGAAAATAAAGTCTGACATTATTATATAGCTCTAGAGAATACTCTCAGCTCTCAATAAATTGCTCCTTTTGGCAATTGAACGGCTAATTGTGTCAAACAAACTAGCATAGATATATAACAGTCTACTGTACTGGTGTTTAAGTTGTTGTTGTGTACTACCACCAGTCATTTGGTAATGAGCATTGCGGTATTCCTTGCTTATATACTGGGATTCTCACATGGTGACAATTGTTAGAAGTCATTGTGATGAAATTTAGTAGAACTTTTACCAGGGCCATCCTCGGACAGGTGTTCAAGTCGGACAGTCTGATTGGTGGGAGTAGCACTGGGGAGGTGTCCCAGAATGCCCATCACCAGCTCGTGTGAGTTCCCTGGGAAAACGCCCACATGGTCACCTGCAGCATAGTTCAAGGCCTCTTTCCGAGAGTCCATCTCCAGCTCCACTAGTAAAGTAGAGCGACTGAAAAGAAACCAGAAGGAACAGTGAAAAACAGTACTTCGGAATTGGTCTGGCAGCAATCCAAAGCAAGGCGAGAAGACCACAGAGTAAGCTGATTAAGAGCAGACCTTGACTTAGCGCTGTGGAGATTCTTTCTTTTCTTCAGCTTCATGGGAAACACAGTTTTAGAGTGGAGTGCTGACAGGGCTGTGAGGAAAATAAAACCATGCAGGATGTTTAGCACCATAATGTTCATTACATTGCGAATAATTGTATTCTTTTGCATTAATATTTCATCACCAATGATATGTATGGTTTTGCTCTTAGACAGGGTACCTGAGATGTGGTCCAAGGCGCTGCTATCAGGTTGCACTCTGTGTCTCTGAGCATCCCAGGTCTCTGTAAGGCGTTGAGACCCTGATAGTTGGCCCTGAACACCAAATTCCTCACATGCAGCCTACAGGATGTAATACAATTTTTAGAAAAAGCAGAATATTGATATGTTTAGTTGTCATTTAAGGTAGCCAGCGTTCCACCAACCTTAAACACATTGCAAGCCCAGGCAGAGAAGGCCTCTTCCTGCCCATTGAGCTCATCTCCTTCTCCTGTAGAAGTCAAGCATTTGGCTCCCAACTGTGCGAACTTATCATCCACAGCATGGGCAAAAGCACAAAACTGCGGGTACATGCGAGAGCCAAGGCCAAAAACACCGTACCTGTGTAATTGAAAAAAAGATTACTCAAACCTCCTGTTCTTAAATAGGTCTAAGTTTGTTAGGTCTTCGTTAATCAAATATACTTATAACTAACCTCATGTTGTTTTGCAGGTTCTTCAAGTTCATGAGCTGCTTGTTGAAACTCTGAGAAAAGAAGATAGCTTATGGGTAAAATCTTACGTCTATGTTGTTGTATCGTTTATGCATTCGAGTGTTTGGAATTGTAACAGCATAGACATCGTTCCTTCAAGAAGTATGAAGATTGAAACCTTGTTGGGGTTTTTTTCAACTGCTTTTGAGGAACTAAATTCATACCTGCAGGAATTAACCTGCCGTGATATGATCAGCTACATCTCGAAAGAGATTCACCCTGATAAATCTGACCATGTTGACACATACCTCTCCATTTCCTGGAGGGTCTCCATTGCCAAATGTGCTGGTGACCACCAACATAAGACGCTCATTCTTAAGATCTTGAAAATTGTAGTCCTCCATACAAAGTAGCTGTCGGTTAAAAAAAAAGTGCAACAAGTTGAATGATTATCTCTTAGATGAATGGGGAAAAAAGATCAGCTCCACAGCATGGAAGAGACTGATATCTGGAGATGCTTTTCTTACCCTGGGATTGAAGGCGCTGCTGAGCATTGACTTGAGCTGTTTGGCAAAGGTCTGTGATTTTCCAGTTTCAGTAGCGTACAGGATGGTGCAGGGCACTCTCTTTTTCAAGGCAGACTGCATCAGCATTTGTGAGAAGACCACCGCCCTGAAGAATCAGAATTTAAGCACATGCTCAGCGTTGCCTTTTAAAATAATATCTACAACAAGCATTGAGATGTACCATTGTGAGGTTCTCTTACTTTGTAAGTGCACTGAAGCTGATTCTTCTTCGTTTCTTTAGCCCTTTTGTCTCGTCTTTCCAGACATATGTCAACCAGGGATCAGGCTTCAAACAACAGCAACAGCAAGTTAAGACATGGGAAACTTATGAGATATTGATATTGATATTTTCACATTCCCTACACAAAATCAAGAATTGGGCCTTTCATAAGGACATTATATTCTACACTTTGGCTTTTAAAAGGTTTTACTGACATATTTGCTCTAATAACTATGGGCCGTATTCAGACTTGAGTAAAGTACGTACGGAGGATTTAATAATAATCGTGTTCCTGTTTGCTACCTGGTAGTAGTAGAAGGGGGACAGGATGTAGCTGATCATCTCTTGGTGGAACACAGGGGTCAGAGAACCAGACATAGGAGGCACCAGCCAGACCCAGTCAGCAGGACAGCCACCACGCAGGCGCAGTTCAGTCTCCATGTGCTTCATGAAGGACTCAGCAGCTGAGTGGTGGTCTGTAATGGTCACCTTATTTTTCTGCAGCACAACACAAGGAGGCACTCAGACCAGACCTACTACACACCACAGAAATGTCTTCTTCTATACAGGAAGTGCACACGATGAACACAACAAGCGCTTAGTACCTGAAAACTGTGAATCACTGCAACATTGATGGCAACCAGAGCCTCATCTTTCCACAGTGATGACAGCTTGTGTGTATCCAACCCCATAAGACGTCCAACTTTCTGCAGAAGGTAAGGCAGGAAAAATAGAAATTGGTTTTAAACTATTCAAGCATACATTTCAGAATCTCCCTACAATGAGTGGAACTAGGTTTACCTCAAGTATGTTGTACCGCTGAGTATCACAGAAGTCCCTTACGCCAATTTCAGTGCCCATGTACCAGCCATTGAAAGGGCATGCTGTGAACTCAAGACCTCCAACCTCCAGCAACATGTTGGCCACTGCTGGCAGCGCGTACCATCTGAGGTTCAGATCTTTGAACCACTTATACCTGTGGAATAACTAGTTTTAATGCATGGCTGGAAGATCAGAGACTAAACTACGGTATGTTCATTCATATCCATCATATTAACGCATACGTATACGGTCTTTACAAAAGTCTCAATATGCACATTACTTACTGTGGGTGCTCCATTTCGACCTCCAGGATCAACTCTGGGGGAATTTCAAACAGGTCAGGATCTTCTCCATTGGCCTGCAAGATCAGTGGCAGCACATCAAAGGACCCGTACTTTGGTGTCCATCCAAGTTGGACACAAATCTGTTAGAAGGAAGGCAGAGTTCAGAAACTGAATCGATACATCGTGCCTGCGTGAATTTTGTATTATGGATATAAGTTTATGGGTCAGAAATCATACAACTGAAATCATCTAAAATGTGACTTGGGGATACCTCAGTGAACTCTACATTAGCAGGGTCCCCGATAATATGGCCGTCCTCCATCTGATAGCCAGCGTATCTAATGAGTTGACTGTTCCAAACCCGGAAATCATGCTGGCCATCGGTTCTTTGAGGGAACACGGTAATGGCGGATCTATGAAATAAACAAACAAATAAATAAACAAACATACTCTGACAGCAGTATAGTTACATTCGAATATAATATTTGTATTACAATAGCATTTTTTTTAAAACAATTAATTAAATTTTTTCAGGATTAAAGCTTCTGCTTTAACTTTTCTCCCACAGGAAAGTCCTCAGGACAAACCAGTTAATATTTTCCCAGTTTCCAGGTAACACGACAAACTCAATTTTTTTCTTAACTTAAAAATGGCTGTGTCATAACAAGAATACAGTATTTCAGGACATGCTCTTATAGGACAATAATCAACTCTGGGCTGGTAACAGTGACTCTGCTTGGTACTGCCTATCACACCACCCTGTCTTTGAATATTTTCATAGATATCAACATAACACAGAGTATCTTATTCCTCACATTAGCCCAAAATATATGTATGAAATGACTGGCCATCAAACGTAATAAAGAATGTACATGTAGGGGTACCTTAAATTTCCTCCATTTGTGGCAAACTTCAAGTGAGAACACAAGAACTGGAACATTTCCTTAGTGGTCCGGCATTTGCGTGCATCAAACACCTGAGGAGAGAAATATCTGCCATTAAATTTAGTATTTACACGTTTCACCTTTTAATTTTGCACTTCATTCATTCATTCATTCACAAAACATGGTAAGATTTTAAGAATAAGAATATTTGACCTGTAAATTGGACCACTGAATCCTCCCGATGCATCTGGGTGCATTCCTCCAGGCCTGTTTGGCTCCAAATGCGAGCTCTTCTGGGGTGAGCTGATAAGATCCGGTGGCATCAATCTCGCTGGCCACCTCATTAACACGAGCCAGATGCTTATCTATTTTAGAGCTGTGTTCAACAAATACAGTTTGTACACTCTAGATTAAAAACATGACTCAGCTTAATTCATTTAACCTACATCATGCATACATGGCATTGAAGTGCACCTACGTTTTGAAGGATTTGTAGTACTGGTTGATGAAGTCGATGGCCTGTGTGAGAAGCTCGTTGGCAGAAGGTGGGGAAACGGGAGAAGAACGCATTAAAGACTTTTGGTTCATTATGGAGCCTTCACACACTTTGGGCTTGCAGAGCTGATTCTGAAAAAGCAAGACGGTAAAACTTTAACAGGGTTTCTTGTTACATTTCATCAAATGAAAATATTGTTAGAATTTGTTTCTTTGTTTGATATTTTGCACCATGTATGTATTACATCTAGGCCCAATAAAATTGCCTCCAATTATCAACGGTTAATATAACATTACCGATTATGCAAACTATTCATAAAATGAAATTCCTAGATGTTTAAAAAAAATATATAAATATGTATTAATATCACTTGTTTTAAAAGTAATGTTGTTCACTTTAATTTCTGGTGACTAATCACAGTTCTCACCTTGACAGCTCGGTGGAAAAGGGTGTCCTGGTGGCTTGCACCATCTTGAAAGTTTTTCATCTGCATTGACATCGGACATCGGCTGATTCTGTTTTCCCTGACCTGCAGGGGGGAGATACATTAAATATTAAAACAAACAAACAAAAAAAAAAAAGTTTACATTTAAGATCGCTTTAGTCATTTTCAATTTAAAAGAAATTTTAATAATAAAAATATTCGTAAACGTAAATACAATAAATATAAACAAATATAATGTCATACATATAAATAAATACATTTCTTTTCTTTTTATTTTCCTTTCTTTTTTCAGGTAAATAGCCACAGTCTTACTACAACCTCCATTGCCATTGTGCCTGATAGTAATGCGTGCATCATATTTTAGCTTAATTGACTGACCTTAGTCTGGGGGAGCTCCTTCGTGCTATCGTGAATGATCTTTCCCATGTTTATTAAAATATAAAGTCTGCAAGACCGTCACTTTGATGAGAAATCAGTCTGTTGATAATATAAATAGGTCTATGTTCATTTAAAAAGTACATACAAATGTAATGCTTTGCTTTATATCATATGAAGCCTGTTTTCAATTCAGCATATGAAATGTTAAAAATAGCGTCTCACCTTTGTATTGCTGTGACAGGAGGTTTGCTTCAGTTTCTAGCAGTGGTGCTGGTAGTGCAAGTTGAGGCAAGTGCACACCTGTTGCTCACCAAGTGAACGTCCTTACTATTTATAGGCTCCACAGGCAGGTTTGGGGCAGGTCACATTGACATTTTTAGTGTCAGTGGGCAGGGCCATGTAGTATCCTCATCCACATTACTTTTTAAACACATCACACACAAACCTTTTTGTTTCCTTGTGGGGAAGTATGTCAAAAAAATTAAAAAAAACAACCTGTTCTCATATTTGATATAACTCATAAGCCAGTCATTAATTCATTCCGGCACCAGGATGAAAAGGTTAACCCAGACTTCAAGATTCCAGCTCCTCCTGGGGATATCCTGACATTCCCATGCCAGCTGTGAGATATAATCTTGCCAGGGGGTCCTGGGTCTGCAAAAAAAAAAAAGGCACAAAGGCAGTATCGAGGTGTGTGTGTAAATGGCACTACAGATTCAGAGTTAAACATCTAAAATATTTACAATGCTATATACATATAGCTCTTGCACAGGAATTATGAGCCACATGCAAGATTTGTTCGTTTTCTATGCATTTTTAATCTACTCCCTTTCCCACTGACCTTATGTTGTGAGAGGGAGGAACTTGAGGTGTTTAGGATTTGATGTCTCACTAGATGAGATGCCGTCACATTCACACTTACTCTAAGATATTAATCAAGGCAGGAAGTGAATACAATATTTCAAGGTAAAGGGTCTATATGAGCGGTGAATTGCGCTTCTACAGTACTTCTTCCTACAGATTTTGAAATTTCTACAGAAGAAACATCAGCCCTCATCATCTCAATAGGAAGACATGGATATCTCGTGTAGATGTGCTTTTTGCTGCCAGATAATTATCTTCCAAGGTAAGACTGTATTCTTTAGAACTGCTGCATTGTTTTTGTTTATATCACAGTGCTATATAATAATAATAATAATAATAATAATAATAATAATAATAATAATAATAATAATAATTTGATTAAGTTTCTCTAACAGTAGGAGTGACAGGAGGTCCAGTTGTCAGAAACATCAGGTTATGAATGCGATTCAAATTCAAATTTCTTAGTGTTTCTAGGGTAACAGATTACCCTGAAAGGTTTGTATGGTGAAAGTTCCACAAGAACAGATTTAAAAAGCACATACACAGAATTGTTGATTAAGGTTTTTTTTTTTTATGGAAGGAGTCTCCAGTATCAGTGTTTTGTTTTGTTTTTTTCATAAGGTTTTTCAGCATTATCCGAACAGAGGAGTTAACCCTTTGTGGTTTCTGGGTTACATCATGTTAGATAAAACGGCTAATTTATGCTCTTCTGATAGCATTTCTCTATCCATCAGTTTTTCCTCTCATATTATCTCTGTTGCCTCATTCGTTCTTGGGGCGCTCCGGATGTGTGTGTCGGTTTCTGGTAAGATGGTAAAAACATATTATGAAATCCAGAGCACTGTCTGTCACATTATTAAGATTAAGGAAGTGAAATTTTATTATTGTTTACACTCAAGTGATCAAAAAAAAAAAAAAATCCAGGTAACCTCAGACTACAGGAAGCATTCCTCAGCAAGGTTCACAGGAATGAACTTCCTTGTCTTTGTAATTATTGCATATTCTCGTTAAGTATTATTTTTCCTCATGTTCATGTTAAGGTTTTCTGGTCATGGCCATCATCATTCTTGACAGGTGATGAATGGAAAGTAAAAGAGTGTGAAGGTAAAAGGTGTGACGGTGAGATCGCATCACTGCTTCACCTAGGATTAACAGAGGTATTAATAATGGCCTTACATAATGTGCATGCAAAACCGGCTTATTTTTACTGATACTCTGGTTAGTTATTGTAAGAATGTATTGCACAGCGTTTCCCATACGTTTATCTTTTATGGAAAATTTGTGTGTGCGTTGTCACATTTAAACTGTAAATTTCACGGAATAGGAAACAAAACACAATTCTAGTTTATTCTATTCTGTCACATGAGTAAGGCATAAATCTTTATTCGTGAAGCACGTAAGTTATGATAAAATACACTGGATAAAGGACTTTACCCTGTTTAGTCATAAATTAAATAAACAGTCAATGCAACTGTAAACAGTTGTTCTTTCACCAGACTCTTTTTTTCCCTGTCTTTGAATTAATAAGACAAAAAAGAGAAAACATACAGTGGCGCTTGAAAGTTTGTGAACCCTTTGGAATTGTCTACATTTCTGCTTAAATATGACCTCAAACATCGTCACATTTTCACACAAGTCCTCAAAGTAGATAAAGAGAACCCAGTTAAATAAATGAGACAAAAACAATTCACTTGGTCATTTATTAATTGGTG
>JAQLOM010000003.1:2323698-2336712 GCA_030068315.1 Chrysichthys thysi
CTCGCGAGCCAGCCTCCTTTCTCATGAGTTAAGACGACAAAAATAATAATAATAATAATAATAATAATAATAATAATGCCTGAGGACATTCCTGTTACAAAAGCACTGACACTGGAGACTCCTTCATGAACGTTAAAAATTGTTTGTTTGGTTTTTTTTTTAAAACGGTTTTGCTTTCTTTCCTTTAAAAATGCGTTTATACGGAACGCGGAGGCTGCGGGAGCGACACGAGCGAAGAATCGAACAGCGCTGAGATTTGAACTCGGTCCGTCCTGATCGGTTTCCAAAATTCCGTTTTGCTGTTTTGCAAAATGAGCTTTGGGAAACGGAGCCGAGAGTACATTATGGGATGACGAGCTTGAGCGGGATCAGGGTTTAAAAAGTAGGCCGATGCACACCTCTACTTTACGGAGCCCTGGCGGGGACATTTGCGCAAAACAAAGACAAAAAAACAAAACCCACCACCCTTGTGTGTTAAAAATCTTGTAAAATTTGGAAAACCAGTTTTCCATTTTCACAAGATTTTTATTACTTTTTTGTGGTTTAAAGCAAACAAAAACAGCGAGTGCTGGGCTTACTTTATGAACCTTTTCCGGGGGGATAAAACCTTGTGAAAACGGAACATTATTTCATGTACATGTGATAAATTTCTGTTTTCTTACACTTACACACAGTTTTGAAAGAAAAAGTCTTGTGAAAACAAAACAAAACAAAAAATACATGTCCTGCACAAACTATAGAGTTTTGTTGTTGTTTTCACAAGAAATAATTCCCCTTAATAAAAATCTTTTCCTTCAGGGGAAAAAAAAAAAAATTATGTGAAAGCGCAAAACTAGTTCATGCACGTGATAATTTTCCGTTTTCATAAGACAAAACGCGCACGCCACAGTTCCCTTAAAAAAAACACACACACGAAATTACACCATGTCCTTTTGTTTCATAAAAAAAAAAAAAGTCTTCTACACACTAATTTTTTTGGTTGTTTTCACGAGCGAACAACGAAAACAAAACAAAACACCCTGCAAAAATGTAAGGAGTTTGCACACAAAGCGTCCCCCCCCCAAAAAAAATTAAATAAAAAACACACAACCCACCACATCCTTTTCTCTCAGAAAAAAAAAAGAAATTCTTGTTGAAAAAGGAAAATTATCCAATGAACATGAGAATTTTCTGTTCGTATGGGTTCCCCCCCCTCGCTTTTTTTTGTTGTTGCAAACCTCCCTTCGCACGGGCTCCGTACTACTCTGATCACGTCGTTTGAAAAGGAAGAAAAAAAAAAAAAAGAAAAAGAACAAATACCTACTGGTTATTGGGTACTTTAACGTAAACACTATGTCTGCTAAAAGTTCGCCTGACTCACGCTGCCTGATCTCTTTCTCAACTGTTAGGAAGTCAAGGACAAAGTTAGCGAAAGTGCATTATAATTAAATAAAAGAAAAAGAAAAAAAAAAAACAATAATAATAATAATAATAATAATAATAATAATAAATGACAGAAAGAGAGCAGGTGGTCTAACCAGAGAAAAAGCAGCATTTAAAAAAAGCTAACAAACAAGCTGTACGGTGATCCTGGTTACGATCTATGTGATAAATATCTGGCTGATGCGGTGAAATGTCTCGGAAAGGGATCCAGGGCCGAACCGTGAGCCAGCTTCAGAAACGGAAAGCCGCGACGAAAAGCCAGAGGAACGGTCAAACTTGGAGCGTTTCATCTCAAGCGAGAAATCGCGGTTTGTTTTTTCCACCTCTGGAGCTGGCAGTGTTTATGTTATGACCCTGTATAGAAAAGAAAGAAAAAAAAAAAGAGAGGGAGAGAGACAGAGAGAGATGGTACATGATGCTATAAAGCACTTGGCTTTCTAATACAGTCTAAAATCAGTTTCATCAGAGAGACAGAACAAAAACAAACAAAAAAAAAAAGCTTCGGAGCAAACATGGACACCCTTTTTCCCCCATTTTTGGCAAAAAACACTGTTGGTACGTTCCATTTCGTTTCATTTCATGTCAATCTCTTCGCGTTGTGTTCTAAATTGTTCCTTTTTTAAGTGTTTTCTCCTTTACAGGGACCTCCAGTCCGTTGTTAGAGATTAGTATCCTATTTGTAAATCGCTAGAATTTCCGTTACGCGCTGATCTGTCGACGTTCTGTCAAGATAATACAATTTAAAAAAGACATAAAGTGCTACTCATTATATATAATATATGAATCAATTATCTTGTGACGAGATAAAATAGATGGAGAAGGAAAAAAAAAAAAAAAAGTTAAACCTTAATATCTGCTTCCTGACACTAAAGAAAACGGAAGAAGAAGGAAAAAATTCAAATGAAAATAAAACAAACAAACAAACATCTTCGGGCTGTAGAAAAGCCGGACGCCAGACGACCCCGGCTTTAAGTCAGAGATCCGTGAGCTTGAGAATAAAAGGACCCGAGCCCTGTTTAACGGTGAACGCGTGGCTGTTCTTTTTGTTTCTTTTAAAGATTAAAAAAAAAAAAAGAAAGGAAAGAAAAGAACGAAAAAGCTCGGTGCCCGTTCACGTGCATCAAACAAACGGTTATCGTGTCATGCTAAACCGTGGCCTTGTGGCCCTAAAAACAGCTCACGCCACAACAGCAGATTCTGTTCCTTGTGCAAAAAAACACATACCGCTTGAAAGAGAGAAAGAAAAAGACGCGGGAAGGAAATGATAAAGCGGGAAAAATAAAAATAAAAATAAAAACTGGCGCCGAAGCGTTTTTGACGCCTGTGGCGCGTCTCATCTTATCTAGTCGTCCGCTGGGATCGACAGTAAAGAGTTACTATTTCACCTGAAAACGTCAAACGTTTCACAAAAGACAAAATAAGGTCAGATTGGAGCTTTGTCTCTGGCGGAGGCGCGCCGGCAGGATTACAAGGTGACGCGGGAGATGAAAAGACGACGATAAGACTAGCGGGTTTTCCAGAGGACGTACGCGGACAGCAGGTTTTTTTTTTTTTTTTTTTTTTTTTTTTTTTTTTTTAAGTCCATTCTCACTTAAGTACACCCTGGAAACTTAGGATTTTGTTTCTATTTTAAGTACAACTGAAATGAAATGACTGACAAACGAAAAAAAAAAAAAAAAGAAGCAGAAGAAGAAGCAGAAAACAGAAAGTCCATAACATGACGCATTCAAATCCATTCACAAAATTAAGACAGTTATCCCAAGGCCTTAGCAAGTGCCAGCTCGACCTAAATGTTTGTGTGTTTGTTGGTTTTTTTTTTTTCGTGTGTGTGTCCCCTGAAACATTGAACAGTTCATCATCGGCAATTTTAACCCCCCTCCTCCTCCCAGTCACTAGAGGGCAACGTTTTTTTTTCTATTTTTTTTTTCCATGCCCAACAAAAAGGATTTCAGTGTGTTCGAACACGAGAGCGCGGCGCGTCCGAATGCGAGGTGCTTCCTCTTCTCAGGCAGCCAGCAGGACGAAGTCCGCCATCTTCGCTTAAAAAAAAGAAAGAAAAAAACAAAAAACAAAAAACAAACAAACAAAAAAAAAAAAAACTGTACTGTAAGAGTTTGTGAAATCGTGAACATCCCTAAAAAACACAAACAAACATTTTGAATTGTCTTCGGCAAAAAAAAAGAAAAAAGAAAAAAAGAAAAATAAAAAAAAAAGGAAAAAACAAAGATAGACAGACAAACAAACGCAAACAGATAAACAGGTCCTGCTTTCAGAAGCAGAGCGTCTTGGCTCCAGGTCCTCGCTTCTCGTCGTTTATTCAGCCAAGCCGTTCCGTCCACTCTGCACTCAGCCTCTTTAAAACACTCCATCTCGAGAGCGGCCTTTGTTGGTTAATTTCCGAGTCTGAGGCTGCGACCGGGTTTCTTGAAGCACATCTGTTTTGTTTTGTATTTTTTTTTCGTAGCGGAGTCCTGCTGAGGAGACGGCGTGTCCAGACTGAGCCTCACTGATCAGGACCGTTCTTCGATTCACTGTAGAGCACGACGCTATTTGGATCTGGAAATGGAAAGCGAGGAAAGTTGTTATTTTTATTCGGTTCAGGGCGATTTTTTTTTTTAACAACAGACCATCCCAAAAAAACAAACAAACAAACAAACAAAAAAAAAACCCCCAAACAAACCCTAAAAGCTTTACAGAAATCCAGATGCAGGTTTATGCCACGCTCGGATCCCTGGCTTACAGTCCAACAAAGCGGATTCTCTTCTGTAAACTCTGGTTTATACTTGACGAGTTCACAAGCAGCTGCGATGCGAGCAGTATTCTTTATTGTGTAAATAAAGTCTATACAGTGGTACCTCGCTTAACGAATGCCCCGCAGGATGAACGTTTTGCAAAGTGAATGCCGCCGTGAATGCATGCGTGACTCGCAGAACGAACGCGTTTCTCACTTCGCACGTGAAAATTCGAGTGTTACGTAAAAAAAAAACAAAAAACAAAAAAAAAAGGCTGAATCTGGCCAGATGTGTCTCAGATGAAGACAAAGCATCATCAGCAGGGGGTGGTTCCAGTTTCACCTTCACTTTTCTTGATTTTTCGCGGCGACCTGGAACGGATTACACGATTTCACAAAGAAGTCTACGGGAAATTGTGTTTCGCACAACGAGCACCCCGCTGGAACGGATTGCGTTCGTTAAGCGGGGGAACCACTGTACATCCGAAGGATACAACGTGAAGCCAAGACATCGTGAACTGTTAAACACGGCTTCTCAAGTTTTATTTCTTAACTTTTTGCCGGCGTTGTGATTCTTGCCATGAGCTTCCTCTCATTTTTTTTTTTTTTTTTACATTTTTTATAGTAATCGGAAAACCAGTTATTGTAATGTAATAATATAATAAAACTTAATAATAAAATAAACGCATACAGGTGCTCCCCTACCTACGATGGCCCAAGTTATGATTTTTTGAAGTTACGATGATGATTGCGATGCGCTAAAAAATGTAAAACATTTAGAAAATATTTAAGATTCATAGACAGGCAAGATTGGCAGGTCAGCGTAACAGCGTATGATGTGCGAGGATGCTTGAACGACGCCCAGAAGTGTGCGGACGATGACCGGATAACTCGCCTCACGCGATGCCTCACTCTCTCCCGCGACTCACGGAGTTACCCCTGTGTGTGGGTGCACTCTACAGTGCATTACCGTGGGGTGTTTTTGTGTGCTTCAAGAGCTAATTTTAATTCAAGAGCATGACTTCTACAGGAAAAGACTCCTGGGTAGGCTAGGCTAAGATGGGCTAAAATGAGCTAAGCTAGGTGGAGATACCTAAGCTAGGCCAAGTGGGTCAACACAGTGGTTTGACAAACGATATTTTCGACTTAGGATGAATGTGGCGGATCTCCATCGTAACTTGAGGACCACCTGTACAGGCTACGCTAGTATAGTATACAGCATGTTACTGTACTCACTATAATTGTGACGTTTCTACGAATTCTACCCAAAATTCATCTCGCTACATCCTGGCAAATGTTTTCTTTAGGTGTTTAATTGTGTCTAGAATGTGTTCCAAGAGTGTGGGAGGATCATTTAGAGCTTAAACTATTAAAAAAGCATTTAGGGTTGGTTGCGGTGTATCGCGGCTCTCTGTCTTTCGTGGAAACTTTTGGAACGTAACCGCCACGAAAGACGGGGGACTACTGTATCCTAATAACTGGAAGGTAATTAGTCGAGAGACCTTAAACTTTGCAAACGGCCCCATGAAAGTACCTTGATATCAGGATATCAGTCATCAATAAAAAAATAAATAAAAAGCTACAATCTGGACGCATGATCAAAACAAACATCACAGACTGAACTCCATAAATAAATAAAAACAGATGAAAAATAGATGTCGGCACTTACCTTGCTTTTGCAAATTCAAAATATATTCCATTTCTGAAAAATAAAAAAAAATAAAAAAACACCTCATTGTCTGAACCAACATTCCGCACGAAGATGCTTAGAAACACTTACACGGAGCCTTTGTTTCAATTTAAACTACTGACCAAAACTTTGCGTGTCAAAATATTTTGCATAAGCAAATTTCAGCTTACATACCAGGACCTGCTTCGAGTCGGCTTCGAGTTTAAACGTTCACTTAAAAAGTTAGTGGAATTAAAGAAGTTCAATTAACCTATATCAAACGTCTTAGTAACGTCTTCTACGACAAGGAAATTTACTGAAAATAAAAGTGTTTGCATTTAACAATTAGCCATTAAAAATCATAACCTCAAGTTTACATGTGAATTCATAAGAAGTGTTGGTGGTTCACCTTTAGTGTGATATACTACAGCAGCTTTAAGATCAAAAAAGTCCCAGCTGGCCCTCCTCTCAAAGCCCTTAGTGTAGCCTTGCTCTCTGGGCAGAGACGACTTGCGCGGTAGCTCCGCCCCAATGTTCTTAGAGGAAGAGCAAAACACTATTGCACCAGAAACCCCAGGCTCGTCCTTTTGCGCGTCCAGTTCAAGGTTCAAAGCCTGAGGTGAGCCTTCGGTAGACCCGCTGGCCGCAGAAGGGGCGAGGTTTCCTCCTTTACTCACGCTAGTCCGTTTGTCTAGGAAAGCTGACTGATCCGGCCTCTGGGGGGTGCTGGGGGTCTGTGTAGCCACAGCGGCAGTGCAGCCTCCCTGAAAGCTCACCTCTCCCGGTTTGGCCTTCGCCGTCGAGCCACACGTCGGACCTTCTTGACCGCCGCTGGGCTCGTTGATGAATGACAAACCCCACTGGTTTTGGAAGATGTCGCCCAGAGATTTCTGATTGGGTGGGGGGTCGGATTGACGGCCGCTAGGGAGAGAAAGTTGCATATTGGAAGAGGAGGAGGCGGAAAGGGGGTAAACAAACAGATTAGGCTTCCTGGGCTCAGGTGTGGTGGTTGAGGTGGAGGGATTGCAGCTACTGCCGGAGGAAGATGCTACATGATCAGAGCCTGCTGAGGAGACGACTGGCACGGGGGAGGAACTGGGGACCGAGCTGAAGTGGGGGCCGGGCAGAGGGCAGGTGTTGCCGTCACCGTTGCTAAAGCTGGCCGAGGTGATGGTTTTCACAGCCGACATGGGCACCTGCGATGGCCTCCCGGGTACCTGTGGAGCAGGAGCAGGAATCTCGGTGCCAGTCTGGGCTGCCTTATTGAGGTTCTCCTTCACTTTGCTTGCATAACTGATCTTAGGCACTATCTTCGCGCTACTGTTGTCCACAGGAAAGACGGGTGGCGGCTTGAACAGCGTCCACGAGTCCTCTTTAGCCGATGCCGCAACTTTTGTTTTAGTGGACTTATCCTCAAATTTTTTACCAGCGCTTTTCCGATAGACCTCAGACGTCGCTAGTGCAGGTGGGGTAGTGGTTGCCTCTCTAGTTTTCGTAAAGCCACCGGAATGGCTGTCTGTCTTTGAGGAGGCTCGGCTGATTTCCACCTGCGCCGCTGAGGTTCTGTCGGACAGTTCTAGAGCGGCCGGCCCTGGTTCTTGTTTACTGGCCTGTTGCATGGCCTTGACCTGGCTTGAAGTGGTCACATTGTCCACAGATTTGCCGTTCCTCTGGGCTCGGCGCTTCTTCGGCGTGGTGTAACCGCTTTCCGAGCCGCTGCCATCGTTGTCCGTGCCGGTCTTGCCGGGGTAACCGTTGGTGAGTGGCCCACAGTTTAGCGTCACCACGCCGTTTAGAGAAACCAGGGCCTCCTTTTTTCCCTCGTGTGTGGTCAACTCTGACGGCTTGTCATTTTTGCAGTCCATACTGTTTCTACTAGTGTTATTGCCTTTCCTTTCCCCCTTCAGGCCAGTTTGTGAGGGCTGTCCAGAGGGTTTCGGTTTCAAGTCGGATTCTAGCTGGAGTTTGTCACCATTTTGGCTCGCTGAGTGCAGAGAGCTGTCTAGGTCAAGGGAAGTGGGAGTCTCCTCTCCCTCAACTACAAATCCATTTACTTTTCCATTCTCTGTGGGTAGAAAAGAGGATACATGGGTAATTAAAATGAAATCAAACCAAGTCTTATGGCTTACAGAGAGCCCAAGTACAAATCGAAGCCACTTCTCTTTGCAGGACAAGGTCGAGACTGGTCAACGTTTGCATAAAGAGTATTTGGTACGTGAAGGGCCTGAATCTTCAGCATTGTCGCCTTCCATTAAAAAACAAAATGCATAACACAAGGAAGAAATCGGTGGCCTGCTAGATGTTAGCAATTGTCCACACGCACACATACATTATAAATGTGCATTTTATTGAATTCAACACATCACGGATGCAGGGCACTGGCCGTAAACACTAGATCAGCATTGGACCAGATTTGACCCGCTTTCCTTTTGGCTTTCCACTGACGTGTTCTATGCTATTTACATGCTTGGTGTTGACTGACACGACACAGATCTTTCACATGAACACACAGCATTACTTGTCTTAAAGCCTGTCGCCATTGTGCTTCTGATGTTTCGCATAACTTGTCAAAACAAACTCACAGGCAGCAAGCTTACTCACGGTCACTAAACATGGAGGATGCGGTCTCGGGAACCTTCTCAAACCCAAAGCTCTGGTATTGGGGTCATGCTGAAAAGGAATAAATGAGAACGGAAAAATCTCTGGACCTAAAAGAGTTAAGTTTTGGCATAATGTGACCAACTAATAGAAATGGTGAAGAAAAAAAAGCAGCAACAACAACATACCCTTACTTGACCCTATTTTTAACCTCAACCTAACGACATGTCCGAATGAAGCTCGGTCATGTTTGAAATGTTTGCTGAGCTTTAACACATTAGCAGGAAACACTTACACTTGTGCTGCGTTCCATTTGTACTCGGAAGTCGGGATATCCGAGTCAGAAATGTCAACCGGAACACCCCATGAAGTCAGATTTGCGACTCAGAAAGTTGGGTCATCCTCACCGACACAGAGTTAAAAATCCAAAATGGCGCCCCCTGCCTGAACACTAAGCAAAAGCTGTAATTTTATACCATTTATTAAACTTTGGTCTATTCACTTAGTAGTGGAATTAAATTAGTTCGATTAACCTATAATCAAACGCTTTAGTAACATCTTGCACAAAAAGGAAATTTTGCATGTCATCCGGGGAAGACAGGGGGAAGACATTGTCGATAACAGCTACAGATGCAACATCAACGGACACATCGAGTTGACGGATTCGTCGAACTAGGTGAAGGAAAGATAAAAAATTCTATCTTAAATGTCCCTCACACCACACTGCTGTTCTTCAATTATGTCACACTATGAGGTCCGTTCATCATTCCCGATGTTCATATTCAGACCTGACGCTAGAAATTTGCCAACCATGACTAAATCTGGCTGAATTCAAGTATTCTGATCCCAGCATGGCACGATGGTTAGCACTGTCGCCTCACACCAAGAAGGTCCTGGAGTTGATCCCCGGGGTCGACCTGGGCGCCTCTCTGTGTGGAGTTTCCACGTTCTCCTCGTGTCTGTGTGGGTTTCCTCCGGGTACTCTGGTTTCCTCCCACAGTCCAAAGACATGCACAGAGGGGATTAGGCTAGATCCTGAACAGGATTAAGTTGCAGATGAGTGAGTGAGTGATCCCAGCATAACTAATTTAACCTATTAGAGATAGGACGTACCGCCCGCGGGACATTGGATTGTTAAGGGGTGTAATAATAATTTGTAAGAATGCTAAGGGGTTAACGTTTAAAAACAAAAACAAAAAAGGCACTACTTTATTTCCAATATCGCGAGAGGCCATGGTCATTTGACATCACTCTGTAAAAAAGAGTACCCTAAGTTGACGAGCAGAAATTTCATGTAGTTTCAAGAGTGGCAAAAAAAAAAGAAAGAAAGAGAGAGAATTTGGCGAAGAGACGATGTTTATACGGCCATAACGGAAGTGAGAACACAAACTAACGTGCTCGGCTGAGATTTTCCACGTGATCAAGAGATACACAACACCGCATTAGGGTGGAAACAGGAAGTCTGCTCCATCACGCCACCTAGTCATTGATGACAGTGTTTTATTCTGCCCAATCAGAGTCGAGAATTCAATAGCACCCTGGTGTAAGTAGGTACGCACGTATTTATCCTAATCACCCAACGCTGTTTTCAGACTTTACTGGTTGCGCACTTGCACCCGCAATAAAACCGCTTCAGACTGGCTGGATTTGTGGGTTTTTCCAGTATTCACACTGATGATGTTATCAGGGACAGGATACCATTACCTCATTCTCAAATTTCCCAAATCGGTTTTCCCAAAGCGTTACAGGAGCGTGTTGAAAATTTGGCTCGTAAAAATAGGACATAATTTTACCGAAGGAGTATAGATTTTATCTAAACCCTAATAGACTGTTGCAATACATATCTGAGAACATGTATACAAAATATTAAGTCATTTGTATGACTCGCACATATGTTTTAATCTCCTGCTAAATGTGGTGTCCGGTAACTAGACCGGGCTCGGTGTGTAAACTGTACTAGCTGCCAGGCGGTGATGTGGAGTTTCACATCATCAAAAAACCAAAAAGAGATGAAAATGTCAGAAAGAAGTTGGAGACCAAATTAAAGAATGAGATGCTGGATTACAGTAGTGATTTTCCTGAGGTGGACAAGGACCGTAGACTTGTCGTGCAGGAGATTCTGGGGGAAGATAGTGGGCGGACGGATTTGTCCTTTGCGGTTGAATGAAGATCAAACTGAGAGTCTCGATCTGGGACAGATTTGTAAATACGTGAATGTAAAGAATGACTAGGAGATGTCTTGGTACGAATTAGCTGTTGACTTTCTACTTGGTGATCTGTCACATTCATAATCCACGCTAATAAACGCATTTCATGAGGGAATTGATTGAAGGACTCGACAAGGAATACTTCCTGAAAGAATTTCATGGGGAAATCTTGATTTTTGACAGGAGTTATGATGAAAAATCGTGAATAAATCACTTATTTTGCTCACAACTTTGTGTTTTTTTTTTCAGTTTCAATGGAAAAGAGGGTGAAATAAATGGCCTCCATTTTCAGAGAGTTAAACGAGCACATCTTCCTGAATGTTCCTCCTATGAACATCATTTTGGGATCATTTTAAAGCTTGTTTCAAGCTCCTTCCAACAGTACCCTTTATTCTGATGTTTCAAAATGCATCCACTTTGGAAATTCTAGTCACAAACCGAGTGTACAATAAAACCACCCCTGAATCATACCATCTGGGTCAGGGTTAGGGTCATTTTAAATGCATTTGTGTGAAGGTGATGTTCGTTGTGGCCAATTTACTCAGCAAATCACAGTGACAAGCCAACTGAATACATTTCTCAAGAAAAACAAACCAATAAAAACACTCTACAGCCTTAACGGTGTGTTTTATAAACCTAGACAGGGATTATTATACTTAAGAAGCCATAAATAGTTGTGTTTTTTGTTTGTTTTTTCTTTGCGGGTGCAATTCCAGTCAGGCCTTCTGCACCCTCACATGACTGCCAGCTAGAGCAACAGGGCCTACAGCCTGTTAGCATGCTAGCTAGCGCCCCTTGTCTAGCCTGAAATTTAATCCTGAAATACATAAAACCCCTCGAGGCTGTATCGCTTTTAAAATTATCCCGTTTTCCCCCCGTGCAAAACGCGCATTCGGGCACACAGCTGTCCTGTGTTCTCCATATTCTCCCTTGAAACTAACATGAAATAAGTTTGTGTCGGCTTTTTTTCCCTCCCTCGTTAGTTTCCTTTTACCACTCGCTTTCGTACACTTTCCCCACCTCCTTGCCGGTGATTGGGGGAATGCGACATTCTCCCCGCCAATACGCAAGCTCGAAGCGACCTCTTGGCCAATTATAAACCAGGGGCGGGGATTGTGATGGGAAAACAGGTGGGGGAAAAAATACGCTTTCCATTCAAGATGGCGGACAGGAAATAAGCTTAGCGAAGCTAACCGTCTTAGCGGCATTCCACAGGAGCCGGTTAGTGTCGCTGTGGAAAGCCGAGTGTGGTAATTCGTGTTATTTTTTTTTCTCCCCCCCGCATACAGAAAACTCCAGGAGGCGTATATTAAACATTAAAATGCTTTAAATAAACCCCCACGACGCTTTAAAAATACATATTAATCGGTTAGCATGGGTGGAAGCCGGTGCACAAGGTCAATGTCCACACTTGCTAGCTTCCCAAAGCTAATAATAACAAAAAAAAACCCAACAACCCCGAGCTAATTTAACCGTCTCAGCGTTGATGACAAGCGTCACACCGAGCCCAAAAAGGAGCCCACAGACAAGTCCAAGCGTGTCACGGAGCTGCACCAGGGGGTCGTGTGATGATATGGGAAGTTTAAACAAGTTAAAAAAATTGAGGCTAACCTGTTTTCTTCGTCTGCGTTTCCTCGTCCTGGAGCTGACGGCGGCTTTGATCATCGTTCACCGATAATCTCGGTCGATCCGGTCCATCGTCCGCTCCGTGCCTGAGCCGTATCCCGCTCGCCCCTGTGGAGGGCCGTTCCGCCATATAACCGTGTCATTAACAGTGAAATGTGCTCAGCTGGGTCTGGACACCACAGCAAGAGCAGCACAGACATGGGCAACAGAGTAGGGCTGCGAGTCGACTCCAACAAAAATGACTCGCGAGCGCTGGGAAGAACGAGTCGACTCTGTGGGAGTGATTCGATTGACTCGTGCAGAATGACTCACTCGGTCATTCATTCATTCATTCATTCATTCATACGTTCATCGGTCTTCAGTAAACGCTTGGCTCAGGGTCAGGTTGAAGTCTGCCCAGAGGAGGGATTATTCTGGGAAAACTGGGAGTAAGGAGGGAATACATACATACATACATACATACACTTATTCACACCCACACACAGGCGATTTAATTCAACAGGTCCCCAACGGGCTTGGTGTTGGGAACAGCCCGGCTCTATGATCAATACCAGTGACCAATCCCAAACACAAACCTGACCCACCAAACACAAACCTGGCCCACCAATCCCAATCTCAATCTCAATCACAAACCTGGCCCACCAATCCCAATCTCAATCCCAAACACAAACCTGACCCACCAATCACAAACCTGGCCCACCAATCCCAATCTCAATCTCAATCACAAACCTGGCCCACCAATCCCAATCTCAATCCCAAAC
>JAQLOM010000003.1:2554984-2568480 GCA_030068315.1 Chrysichthys thysi
CCACATACAATCAATTTATTTACATGTGATTCTTTGACATGACTCATTTATTTCCACATAAGATTCATTTATTTTCACATTATTTTCTGCATGATTCATTTATTTTCACATATTAATTTTTTATATGTATTGCATTCGCATGTATTGCATTCGCTTTTATTTTTCACATGATTTATTTTCACGTTAACTACAGAGCTGAATTATTACAACTGCTTGCTCTATTGTCAAAACAGCCATGATGCTGGAAGCAGCTCAGGAATAATTAATGTGCGTAATGAGTTTCATATACATACATACACACAATGTTCATATTTCCTAGAAAAGAGAAAACTTTTCATGTTCTACCAACATCATCACACCCACGCCACGTCGCTTGCTCAGAATTTATTGCAAATTATTTTCCACATCCTACTCGAAATTAATGAATTGCTCTCTCGGCGAGTAAGAACTCTGTGAAGCATAAACGCAGGCTTCATCTACAATCCTCTTACGTTGCGCCTCACCAAGTATGGATTAGACCCGGGGCTCATGGTGACGTCACAGCCTGGGGTCACTTTGAGAAGACTTTAATTGAATGACCACGAAAGACTTGAGTGTGTGATTATTCCTAAAGGAGAATTATTCTTTATTATATCATTTTAATTATTCTATTCTTTTTTTTATTATTTAAATGTAATTATATATCACTCCACATTCTCCAAATTACTGAGGATGGAGGACGTACTGATAAAGAAACTGAGGTAACGCTCAAGGTAATATAATGGACAATGACACTGATGGACTGCAGGCCTCCAGTGAGACGAGAAAACGGTGTTGTTTTTTGGGTTCGAGATGCATGAGTGTAAACGGTGTGTACGTCGTTACTAACAGCAGGTACTAAGGACCTCTCCTGGGTGCTGAAGTTGTTTCTCTCTTCTGAGGCGCTTGGAGAGATAGTTATATGGTGCTGCTTTTGTGTACTGAAAGCACACTGTAGATCTGGAGAAAAAAAAAAATAAATCTTGAGAAGAAACTTGAGAAATGGTCAGAAAAAGTCTGAAAGTTTGAAGTAATCTCTGGAGGAAAATGATCTTTACCACTTTTGGAGAGCTAATGGTAAGTCCAGCTATTTTCTTTCCAGTTTTCCTATTGTCCATAGTTTTCTAGGTGATTTAATGCAAATCTAAAGTGTTTTTATTATGTTTTCAGCTATACTTTATTCTGGGCCCCAAAATGGTCATATAAAATCCACCGATCAAAACGGATACAAAAAGAGGACAATGCAACAATTTCCTCTCCATTTTGGAGGCGCACCGTTGGACTTATCAAGCTGTACATGTTGTAACATCCGGAGAAGTAAGCACAGCCTTTCAACGCTACCATTTTTCAACTTATGGACAATTCTTGCCATTTTGACTTTTCCACGCTGTGTGCAATGCCTCGTTTTTAAAGTCGGGGTCATCGGCCCTTGGAATTGTGACCCCGTCTTTTCCAAAACGTTCCCTGCCGTAGCTTCAAAATTAGCCATTAGCAGAATAAACAATGATTTCAGTTTAGACTTGGGTTGTACGATGGACTTTGTGATTCTTCAAGAACCCTGCGAGACGTCAAAAGCACTGACGACGTTCGTGTATTATGAAAAAGAAGCCGATGCTTTCGTCGGACCTGGAAATCCAGGATACTGTAACGCGGCGACACTCCTGGGCAAGAACTGGGATAAAGCTATTTTTTCCTGGGCCTGCATCAATTATGAGCTCGATCGAATTCAGAACTACCCAACGTTTGCCCGGATCTTGCCGTCGCCTACTCGGGTGCTATATGCTGTTTTGAAGTATTTCAGTTGGGCCAACATTGGCATCGTGTCCTCTAATGAGGATATATGGATGGACACTGCTAGCAAATTGGCCAGTTCTCTCAGGAGTCAGGGTCTTCCCATAGGCATTGTTGCGTCAATTGGAAATAACGACACAGAGATGGAGAATACGTTGGCAAACATCCAGAACGCAGGGGAAATCAAAGGTAAAGCCAAGTCAATTTTATGGTCACCCCTAGAAGGTCAAAATGTTCTCCTTAAAACATTGTGCTTTACATTATAAGCACTGGATGCAGATATCTCCTGCGTGTTCATGTTTCATCATGGGGTAAAACTCTCCTTAAAGATGCCTACATGACACCTGCATATGCTCTTTATGACATAAAGCTACATCAATCAACACCTAAATTAAATGCACTAACCTACATGATTAGTTGTCATGATGTTCTAATTGAATTCAGACTGAAATGTCTTATAACGCAACCATACGTCAGCAAGTTCTGACTTTGGGGCGGACATGGAAATCGATTAAAGCTGTCACCAATAGGAACAAGCCTTTATAGATATTTTCACAGGTATACCACGATGATTTGCAAGTACTTCCTACTACATCCTACCTAACTCATGCTTTTTAACCATGTATAGTTGCATGTAATGTTCTGGAAATTTATAGTAGCTATAAACAGATGTCCCTCATCAGCCGCTCATTTTTCTCTATCTTGAAATCAGTAAAGGGTAAGGGTAGGGGTAGGGGTAGCTCAGGGGGGTTAGACATTGTGCGACTGATCAGAAGGTCGGGAGTTCAAATCTGAGCACCACCAAGCTGCCCCTGCTGGGACCTTGAGCAAGGTCCTTAAACTCCAACTGCTCAGTTGTATAAATGCGATAAATGTAAGTCGCTCTTACATATTTCATTAATCAGACCAGAGAGCAGAAATATGCCTGCTGTACCTACTGCCTGGTCTCATGAGTTGCCTTAAGCTAAATAATTTACATAACTGCATATGAGCGCATAAAGAACAACAGAGGATCTGCTAAAGAAATCATGATTGTTAGCATTTTAGGTCATTTAATTACCGTCCAATGTTAATCCGTTCTGCTGAAATATGGTTTCGGTCCACTGACACACTTGGTGAAACCTGTTGACGTCCCTGTTGAGTATACTTTGAGTATGTTGAGTAATTTGTAGTATTTTTATAAATAGACGTTTAATCAAGTTTAGGGGCATTGATAGCATTTAAAGTGTTCAAAGATTGCAAATATGAAGCATGAGGATGCCATGTTGTTTACGACCAATAGTCCAAGAAAGCAAAATAGGCCATGCTCTTTGGGTAGGAGGGGCATATGCGCTTTCTCACCTGTCAATCACGGGTGACACGAGCCAATCATGGGTATTTGTGAGTTCGTGCATGGAGAAGGGGACAGATAGCACTTTCCTCTATCTGGGTATGTTACCCAGGTCCATGATCCTGTAGCAGTTTGAATATTATGCCATCAGTGGGTTTGATATGTCTCAGAGGAAACACGTGATACACTTGACCCTCCTCAGTTGGTAGGTGTTGTATGATGGGGAGACCTGGCTGGTGGGTTGGAATTGTCTAAGAGTAAATTTGGTAGAAAATAATTTTAAAAAAATGGTGTTTCAAACTGATCGATGATTATCTTACTGACTCACTCACTCATCTTCTGCTACGTAATCCTGTTCAGGGGCGCGGGGGGAAGCTGGAGCCAATCCTAGCTGACTTGGGGCAAGAGGCAGGGTACACCTGGGCAGGTCGCCAATCCAGCGCAGGGCAACACACAGAGACAGAAAACCATTCACACTCACATTCACACGTACGGTCAATTTAGAGTCGCCAATTAGCCTAATCCCCACTGTGCATGTCATGGAACTGTGGGAGGAAACCGGAGAACCCTGAGGAAACCCACACGGACACGGGGAGAACATGCAAACTCCACACAGAAAGGTGCCCAGGTTGACCCCGGAGATTGAACCCAGGACCTTTGTGCTGTGAGGCGACAGTGCTAACTACCACACCACACCACCGTGCCACCCACGATTGTCTAGGTCAGGGGTCGGCAACCTGCAGCTCTGGAGCTGCATGTGGCTCTTTCATCCTTTTGCTGCGGTTCCCTGTCGCCCCACCCCCCTGGTCCGCAACATTTTATTCCGCAGATGTCAAAAAGGATTTGCGGCTCCGGGTGTTTTCTCTTTTGTGGAATGCGGGTGCAAATGGCTCTTTGCGTGTTAAAGGTTGCCGACCCTTGGTCTAGGTTAAGTTTCTCTCTTTCCTATAAAAACAAAGTACGAAAATCTATGATGAACACTTAATTATGTATGTCACAGGTTTTTGGCATAAGCCAAAAAAATATTCATGCAACGCTCACGAATATTTTATGCAGCCCCAAGGTGAGTATGCTTTAAATGACCTGTTATTGAAACCATGTGTCCTTGAATTTACTCATGGCTGTAACATGTTTTTATCTCCCAGTCATCATCATGTGCATGCATTCAGTGCTGATTGGTGGCGAAAAGCAGCTGAATTTCCTGCTAAAGGCCTATGACATGGGGTTAACAAGCGGCAGCTACGTCTTTATACCATACGATGCTCTACTCTACAGTCTGCCCTACACCAATATCTCCTATTTTGCAATTCTCAACAACACCAAGCTACGTACAGCATATGATGCTGTGCTCACCATTACAGTAGCATCAGATCTTATGTCCTTCAACCAAGCCTTTAATACAGCCAAAGAACAGCAGGAAATAACCATTACCCAGGATCCTCAGCAGGTGAGGGAAAGGCAAATTCATAATCATTCTTAAACAATTGTGATCAGGCTTATTTGTAGGTCTCAGGCTGGCCTGGATGACTAAAAATCTCCATAAAAAAAGGCTCCTTGTGTGCAGGTATTTCTGCAGGATCCAAAAAAAAAACCTGAACGTTGCTACCACACTGATGTATAACTTCGCACGGTTGATCCATACTTCACAAGGAATTCTTTTGTATGAAATTAAACCCGAGGAGAGATTCTCACCCCTCCCCATAACTAGCTCAGAATAAGTCAGTGGTATCTGGGCCAAGTGTGAAACTGCCCTAAAAAACACTCAGTACTTTACATTATATGAAAAACTATGCTACAAATTGGGAACTGTCTTAAAACTTACTTTTCTTTTTTTTTTTTTTAATATAAAACTCTTTCCTTTCTTCAGGTTTCTCCCCTTTTTGGTACAATCTACAATGGTCTTTACCTCCTTGCTAAAGCCATGCACAGCTCCAGGAGAGCCGGGCGGTGGTTCTCAGGAACTAACCTGGCCTTCTACACGCGGAATCTGACATTCCGTGGCTTCAATCAGAACATCCAGGTTGACTCGCAGGGTGACGGCCAGACCAACTACGTTATCTTGGACTCGGATGGCTGGGGGACTGATCTGTACCTTTGCTATTTGGTGGACCTTGGCTCAAACATGGTGCGCTATGCTGGCAGGTCCATCCACTATCCTGGGGGTTCTCCTCCTTCTGCTGACTCCAGTTGCTGGTTCAATCCTAAAACCATCTGCACTGGAGGTACTTAGGTGTTAAGATGGCTGCATAAGTCTAAACCGAGGAGTCTCAAACTAGTAGCCATGACCTCATGTGCAGTTACTTGATTTAGAAATTAGGTTAATCACCGAAACTCACATTCTTCTCTTTTTTTAACCAACTGTGAAGATAGATTGAGAAAAGGATGTCTGATCTAGATTGACTTGCTAAGCTAAACCTTGTGTTTTTATCCTAGGTGTGGATGTAGTCTACGTCATCATAGTGTTCGCAATTGTTTTCATATTCATTATTGGTGCTATTGGGATAAGTCTGTTTATAAGGTAACTCATCACGTTTTTGCTTTTTTGTGCTGGAGAATAACCGACACACAGGGGAACGACGACTGATTGTGAATTGCGTGTCTGCTTTTGGCAGGAGGCGTATCCAACAACTCCAACTGGTAAAAGGACCCAATAGGATCTTGCTTACTCTTGAAGATCTCAGTTTCATCAATCCGCAGCTAAGCAAACGGGTACACTGTGACTCTTTAACCTGGTTTGTTGCTTGAGTGCATTAAAAGCTTTAAAGGCTTCTCTTAAAGGACCCCTGAAATTTGCTGCTTGAGTGTGCATTGTTGTTTTTCCTGTGAGAATTAGTGTCTGAGCGCTGCTCTGATGGCAGCCAGGGACGTTCTTATTGCAAGCGCAGTTACGTTAAGCTTTAATAGGAAGAACATTCAGGGAGCTCAAACGTAAAAGGGAAAAACAATCAGGTTTTGCTCTTAGTGCCGAAAAACAAAAGGGCAAGAGTTTATTTTCTCACTTATCATTTTCCAGAGATGATCAAAGTCATGTTATTGAGAAATCCAGTGTAGGAGAAATGAAGATATTGGTGGAAACTGTGATCTCTTTCCTCTAACTTCTATCTTTTCATGTGCCGTGTCAGAAAATCACCCTGGAGGAACTCAGTGACTCCAAAAGCGTTGCCGATGAGAAGAGCATGAGGTCGGCTGAACACTCCGTCAACAGTTTGGCAGCGGCGACTCATGAGACGTCCAATGTGGCCATCTATGAGGCAGGATGTTGTACACAATAAAGCAATTCCTTTGTGGGATCCTAAAAACTTGATAAGAAAGTTAATAGTAAAGATTTCTTTTCACAGGGTGACTGGGTGTGGCTGAAGAAGTTTGAGAAGGATCAATTCAAGGAAGTCAAGCAGAGTACCACCAAAATATTTACAAAGGTATGCACGGCAATACCATTAAAACTGTTAATGCTAATCGTTAGGATTTTACATGCATTTGAATTTCTTTTGTATTTAGATGAAGGATCTCAGGAATGAGAACGTCAACCCATTTCTCGGATTCTTCTGTGACTGTGGCATGTTCGCTGTGGTCACTGAGCACTGCTCCAGAGGAAGCTTGCAGGACCTACTGCGCAACGATGATGTTAAACTAGACTGGATGTTTAAGTCATCCTTGCTTTTGGACCTCATCAAAGTATCTAGACTTCATCCGAAAGAAAAAAATGTTTACCACAGAATAGACGTGAATGATTGGTTGTGTTTGTCTGCATGATAAAAATCCAGAGAGAATAAAAAATATCTTATTTGTTTGTCCTAATATTTAAATTATAGGTTAAATTATATTTTGGGGGAAAAAACCAAATGGGGGTGTTATGGATTTGTCTTGTTTCAAACAGGGTATGAAATACCTTCACCATCGAGAATTCCCTCATGGTCGACTAAAGTCTCGCAACTGTGTGGTGGATGGACGATTTGTGCTCAAAATCACAGATTATGGTTTCAATGAGCTTCTTGACTCGCAGAAAGCTCCAAAGGAGGAACATTCCCCAGAAGGTATGCTCCTGCTCTATGTCCTCCTAATAAAGTTTACTCAGTATCTAAAACCCTCACATGGCTACAAGCATAGGTTCAGGCCTCTCATTGTTCTTCAGATCTCTTCTGGACAGCTCCTGAATTTCTCAGGGACCCTGAGAGCCCGAGAAAAGGGACATATAAAGGTGATGTGTACAGCTTTGCCATCATACTCCAAGAGGTAGTCGTCCGTGGCCCTCCATACTGCATGCTCGGGCTACAACCTGAAGGTTAGTTGAATGAACACATCACAAGTCAAAGGAAACATTCCCAAACATTGTTGTGGAAAATTCTCTCTCAACTTTTTTAACGTGAATCAGGACGCTAGAAAGTCAAATGGGTTGAATTTGAAGGAATCGATGCTTTATTCGTGTCACAAAATCAAGTCACAAGGTCATGCATTCCAGAAAGAGGGCCTTCAAGAAAAAACCTTCTCCTGCGAGGGCCTCTGTCTGTCGAGAGAGAAACAAGCACCAAGTCATGTTATACATACGATGGACAACTCCTTGATTTTGGTTAAGAACATAATAACATAAAAATGACTAAATAGGGATGTTTCTAAAATCCTATTTGGTTTTGCATTGTGATAATGTAGCATTGACATCTTGCATTTCTTGGTCACTATAGCAAGACTTCTAAGCTTGTATCTTGTGCTATATGCAGAGATCATTAGGAAGGTGAAGAAACCTCCCCCCATGTGCAGGCCTACGGTTGCTCCAGACCAAGCTCCGCTAGAATGCATCCAGCTAATGAAACAGTGTTGGAGTGAACAGCCTGACCGGAGACCTGCCTTTGATGAAATATTTGATCAGGTAGATTCCTAGAACTGCATTTTTATTACTTCCAATTAGTTTACTGGGCTAGTATCCTTCATCCAGGTGTAAGTACAGGGTTAGATGTCTGGGTTTCACATTCATATAGTGTCAAAGGATATAAGCGATTTAACAGCCAATCTGGACATCTGCCAGATTATGTGGGAAAAGCTGAGCTGCTGTGTTCTCCTCTAAGCACATCGGTCTATTGCGCAGTTGGCAGTTGAAATCTTTAAAGTAAAGGATCGCCGAGGGCCAAAAATACGAAGAAATTGAAATATACTTTCGACATTACATTTGGAACGCATAAGATTTGGACGTTTATCAAAAGAATGTTCGTTCACATTTGCTATCCGATTTTTCTTACTTCTTTTACAGTTCAAGCTTATAAACAAAGGCAAGAAGACCAACATCATAGACTCTATGCTGCGCATGCTGGAGCAGTACTCTTCAAACCTTGAAGATCTAATTAGGGAGCGGACAGAGGAGTTGGAGATAGAGAAACAGCGGACAGAGAAACTCCTGACTGAAATGCTCCCGCCGTAAGAATGTATTCGATATATAAGATGTGCTGTTCTTATAAAAAGATATACACTTGATTTTTTCATACAAGTATAGCTGCTTCTATTTTACCCCTCCTAAATACCAGGGATGGTGAGAGTCCCCGGGATACCTTCTTGCATCTATCTGAAACCTCTCAAGAAAGTCATGCCTTGAAGAACTGGTTCGTACCGGATGAAACTATTGCCCCAGAGCACATTTTAAGGGCTGCCTTCCAAGGCATTACTGTTTGACCCTTTACCAGTTCTAACCTTTGGCCTTTCTTTAGCACCATAGGTGTTTTGAGATGTCTTCTAATGCTCTGCACTGATCCTGATACCTGATACTTGATGACTGGGTCCTAGGAGCAAGTCACTGTTACCTTTCTTGACCAGAATACCCATCCTACTTGCACACATTGATTGTTGATGGCAGGCAGCAGCAGTAAGCCACTTGGTTTGCTGGAAGTATGAGCTGTTCAAATGATTGATATTGGTCATTAGATATTATCAACCTATTGGTGTACTCTAAATTAGGGGTCCCCAACCTTTTTTGCGCCACGGACCGGTTTTATGTCAGAGTATGAATATTTTGCATGGATCGGGGAGGGGACGGGGGGTGGTGGTGTTTGGTTTGCGATGTAAACAGACGGGGGGGCGCAAAGTGTTGCGATGGAACCGCTACATTCTCTGAGTCACATGCAGTAGTGCGACCAGAGTGGAATTTTTCAAAATAAGAGACCCGGGAAACTAATGAAAATAAAATAACTAAAAATTTCAGAAAGATTATTATTGTTTCGCGGCCCGGTACCAAAAGACCCACGGACCGGTACCGGTCCGCGGCCCGGTGGTTGGGGACCCCTGCTCTAAATGCCACAAAATAGAGACATCATCTCAGCACAAGCAGCAAAAGCTCTAGCTTACTGGATTCGCAGGACTTTTCTAAAGAATGGTGTCTACTTGACATAAACGACTCTATCAGGATGGATTCGAGCCTGATTGTGACCACAGATGCTTCTCTTCCTGGCTGAAGAGCAGTGAAGGAAGGGAAGCATGTGTGGGTACCAGCAGCTGGAATTGTGGATAATCGATCTGGCCTTCAGTTTTTTTTTTTTTGAACCTACTGGTTCAAAGATCTCATATCTTGGACTACCTGGTCAACGTAGCACATCTACCACTGCACAGCACAGAAGCTCCACATGTGGATGTGTCCGTGGTTTGCCTCACTACAAGCAACTTATTAGGGTAAACATAGACATACTTGCTGATAAAGGCATGTTTGCTGATTCCAAATCAACATATTGCCAGTTGTGGCTTTCTCTAGCAGAGTTAGACAGCCAAGTGGAAGAAAATGCACTGCCTCATAACTGACCTCCTCTTTCCTCCTCTTCTGCATGGGATTCAGAGTACTTCTCATGGCCCCATCCTGGTGGATTCTTCCATGAGGCATTGTATGCGGTGCTCTACTGCAGTGATTCTCACCACCCCCAGCAGTTAGGAGGGCTAGAATAGAATGCCATAAGTGAAAACCCAAGGAGGTTCCAGGAAAAGATGACTGTCTGGGAGTAATATTTATAGCAAATACTGCATCGTTTTCTGTCATTTTGTCATTTTCTGACTTCGTCGGAAGGGTTCAAGCACAAGAAGGTGGTTATTGTCACCGCCCGTCAGTTATGTAGCATTCACATAGTGCATTCAGTGACCTATGTAACTAGCATTCTCTTGTGTGGATAGAAAAAGATAGCTGAAAATTGTAAGGTACTTTGATGTAAGTATGCACACTCTGAATTGTACCATTGCTGGATATGATTCTGAGACCACATGTTTTAGTTTTTTTCATGACATCTTGCAGATCTGTGGCTGAGGCATTGAAAACAGGTGCCTCTGTGGAGCCAGAGTACTTTGACGAGGTTACCATCTACTTCAGTGACATAGTGGGCTTCACAACAATCTCCTCACTCAGTGATCCAATCGAGGTTGTGGATCTGCTCAATGACCTCTATACACTATTTGATGCAGTGTTGTGTAACCACGATGTATACAAGGTAACCTCAGGAGGAATGAACCTATGTACTTTGACTCTGAAGGGACTATTGGACTAAAAATGGGATTTTAAAATGTTAACATGGTGTTAAATTTAACTATTTAACTTAGCTGCTTTTTTACATGTAATATGTTTTATTATTATTTTATTATTATTATTATTATTATTATTTTATTATTATTATTATTATTATTATTATTATTATTATTATTATTATTATTATTATTATTATTATTATTATTATTATTTGATATGGCTAGTTATACGTACATTCCATAAATATTTATTTGGAGCATGTTGCTTACAAAGAACCTATGAGGTGGCAACTAAGACAGAATTTAGTCAGGCTGTTAGTTTTTTAAAAAAAAATTTTTATGATATTTGTAATTGCGTGATTGTGACATTTTGGCAGGTTCAACTACTCTTAAAAAGAAAACCCTCACTGAGCATGTGACATTTTAAATAAAGCCTGGGCAATCTAATTTGCATCTATATATTACCAATCCAGGGTAGTTTACCAGGACTAGTAAGCTATGTAAGCTATTGTAGGTTACTTACAATAAACTTCAATTAAGTTCTATATTTGCAGCAAGCAGTGTCTGTAAACTCAGACGTTTTTCAGACTATACCATTCTGATATGTCCCCAACGTCTAGTAGTCTAATAGCATGCAGGAATAATACGTATAATTGAGCATATTAATAATAATAATCATTTTATTTCTATACTGTGCATAAAAATATCCTTTTCCATTTGGTTTCTTACCTACTAATAATACAGGACAAATGGTTTAAATTGCATGTTTTGGGGGTACTTTAAACTATTAATCCCAGCAACCTAGGAAACAATTCTTTTCACTGATAGGTGGAAACCATTGGAGATGCCTACATGGTGGCCTCGGGACTCCCAAAGAAGAATGGAAATAAGCATGCAGCCGAGATTGCCAACATGTCCCTGAACATCCTGAGCTCTGTGGGATCTTTTAAAATGCGCCACATGCCAGAAGTTCCAGTCAGGATAAGAATAGGCATTCACTCAGGTATCCCGACTCCTGTTTGAACATGAAAAGTTGTCTATGTCTGCAATTCATTGGACTATCTCCTACTGGTAGATCAAAGTTATTTGTCAAGGTGTGAGGAAATGAAGCTTTCCTTGAGCCATAGATTAGATAAGTCCTTGCAACTCGCAGGGTCTATATTATCCATACAGGACCAGCCAAGCTTAGGTCCTTCCTTTGGACAAAAAAACCTTTTATTTGCTTTGATTCAAATCAAGCTCTAAATCGATTTGGAACAGTTGGTCCATGCCTCAAAATAGAGAGATATCCATGACCCCAATTCCCATCTAGAATCCTTAGTCCAGAGGTATCATGTTAATTCACACCTCCTGACTTGCCAAACATAGGTCCAGACATATTGGATAAATGCAGGCAAATTAAAGACAATAATCTTCGTAAAAATTTCATTTCTATGAAATTTAAAAACAGCACTTTCCTCACTGGGTAACGAAATAGACAACAATCTGTTTTTTTCAGATTCGTAATCTGCATCCTCAACTCAACTATCCGACTGCGTACTTTATTTTTCTCTATCACTTAAGCTTCACGAGTAGACATTTAACGGTTTTTTTAAAATTTGAATTTTTCCAAAAAAGAATTTTTTATTTATTTTTTTTTTTTTTACCTAAAATGCATTGTCATCGGAGTAGAACGTGTCTACCAAGTTTCAAGTCGATGGGTTAACGGGAAGTGGGTTAAAAATTGATTACAAAATTTGTACCAGACAAATAGACAGAAACAGTGAGTGAAGTAAAGTGTTGTAATAATAAAAAGTACCAAGTGTGCTAGTAGGATATTCTTTATGAACAGAGTGTAAATGGGGGGCTTTGCACATACACAGTGAAATTTGTTTTTCCCATATCCCAGCTTGTTAGGAAGTTGGGGTCGGAGCACAGAATCTGCCATGATATAACAGAGTTAAGCGCCTTGCTCAAGGGCCCAACAGTGGTAGTTTGGTGATACTGGGATTTAACCCTGTTAATCCAGCCACCACTGTATGGCTGGATAGTCTTTATGATTACAGCAGTAGCTCTTTGGTTCAAATCTACTGTACAGTGTCTTGGTTAGATTATCCACTGGAGCAAGAGTGAGACTTGAAAATAAAAGCTTAACCAGAGGAACAAGTTGAAGAATATTTTAAAAGTTCCGCTGTGCGTGATCTGTCTCTATATAGGGTCATGTGTTGCTGGGGTCGTGGGTCTAACAATGCCGAGATACTGCCTTTTTGGTGATACAGTCAACACCGCCTCTCGTATGGAATCTACGGGACTGCGTGAGTAACTCCAAAGATTTTGGGTTTTTTTCCATTCCAATAAATTACCTCCAGATTTTCATGCATTTCTGCATCCATTATAGGAAACTAATCAATGATGGGATGGTGCGATTGTGTAAACAGTTACTGTTATCACCCAGAAGCAGAATTTTCTAATAATAATACCACAGCTCAAAGTGCTTTATTCTTTTCGTTCTTTTCAAAAATCATACTTTACACTTTTTGTCCATTAATAGTTACGTTTCAGCAGTCTCGCTCAAGCAAGAGGGCAGTTACAATATCATGAATGTCATCACAGGTGGGATTCGCTGCAGGCACGGGCCTGCAGGTGCTTCCAGTGAAATTGGTGTCCAGTTTTCCTTTTTATTTTCAGCGGAAAAGCTTTCATATTTTAAGCCAAAAGTTATATTCCTGAAAAGGATCTTTGGTTATATCCACGGATGATATCCCAAACAGTGCCGTAGTAACCTTTTCAAACTAGGATGTAGAATTGTAATGGCGGAATGGTGAACACAGGTGAGCAGAGTGATACACACTGAACTCTCCCAGTGTGTTATTGGAAATATAAGCACTATTATATA
>JAQLOM010000003.1:2714792-2725511 GCA_030068315.1 Chrysichthys thysi
CTATTTTATTTTTTACAAGAGGAAAACCAAACCGGTAAAACAATCAAGTCATGTACAGCATCGGTGCAATTATGGATTCCTTTAACGCGTCGAGGATTTAACTTGGTTTTAAACAACAACAGATAAATGTTTGGACTGCAGCATATTGAATATTATTGTGATATCATTTTTAAATGTATTCATTTTGGTGTTTACTTGCACAGATTTTGAATAAAGTTCCAAAATGCACAAAGTAAAACCTGTTGTTGTTTTTATTGCTTTTCCATTATGATTAAATCATTGTATACCGTTTCGTCCACAATTTGCACAACCTTAAAACAAAATAAAGGTTTTATATTTTTTTCTAAGCCCAAATTTTGTATTTTAATGTGTCAATAATATCATAAATCATGTCCTTAGAGGTGATCAGATTGGACTGCTGGTTGGGTTTTTCCGTAGACAAACGCTTTTCCAGCGAACACACCAACGTTACAGTTTCATGGAATTCTTCATTTTCGTTCATGAATGATAAAGTGTACATACCGGTATATTTTTTTATTTTTTTTCAAATTCATAAACATTGGTGCATGGCTACTTTTCTACCTTCATCTCCAGGCAGGATTATTAGGTTCAAACTGCAGTTCTTTCTTCCTGAATAACAAGTCTTGAATAACAAAAAAAAAAAAACCCTATACACAATATGGCATAATAAGGGTTGGGTACACCTGACCATCACACCTATTCATGGTTCTTCCCCAACTGGAGCGACAAAGTCTTAAGCGCACAATTTATACGTCTTCACTGGAACTAAAGAGTTACAGGAAACAAACAAGAAATTTTGACCAAAGATTTATGATCAGGTTTTTGTCCAAAACGAAGTTTTTCTTCCAGTAATACACTCTGACATACCTACTTCAACAATACACCAACATATTTAATGAAAATGAAGTGATTATATTCTTACTTAGGTTCTAATCTTTCCTTATTGTCTTCCTACAAATGCCATGTTGTGTGAGGAGTCTTTTATTGAGATGTGTCCAAAATCTCTCTAATTAAGTGTGATTTTAACACGATTAAGCTGTTTTATAGCTCCGTGCCACTGTGAATCAAATACAAGCCTTATCTTTTATTGTACAGGTGCTCCCTGAGTTACGATGGCCCGACTTTTTCGAAGTCATGATGACGATTGCGATGTGCTAAAAATTGGAAAATATTTAGAAAATATTTAAAAATAAATATTTAAAATATTTAAAATTTGCGAACAGGCATCGCTGGTGTGAGCCTAACAGCGAATGATGTACGCGGACGTTCGGACGATGCCCGGAAATACACCTGGAAATACACGGATCACTCGCCTCGCGCGATGCCTCATTCTTTCCTGCAACTCACGGAGTTACCTTGTGTATCGGTGTACTGTACAGTACATTACCGCGGGTTTTTTTGTGTGCTTCAAGATTTAATTTTAATTCAAAAGCATGTCTTCTACAGGGAAAGACTCCTAGGTAGGCTAGGGCTAAGCTAGGCTGAGATACCTAAGCTAGCCTAAGTGGTTCAACACAGTGGTTTGACTTACGATATTTTCGACTTACAATGGGTGTGGCGGAACGCATCTCCATAGTAACTTGAGGACTATCTGTATATAGATACTAGCTGAGAATATGCCTGCCATTAGATCATCATCAAAACAGAGGAGCACACTTACACACTCTGTTCAACCATAAATGTTTGAAAATGTTTAAATTGTTTGTTAAAATGACATGAACAGGAATGAAAGGTGAGGTGACAATGCTAACCACTTAGGCACCATACTGCCCCCAGGAGGGTTTAACAGATTTTAAATTACTAGAACTTTACTTCCAGTGCCTGCTAATAGTATTCACCACTTTGTTTGATTTTCTTGGGTTGTTTTTGTTTGTTTTTGGTGTTTGGACCATTTGATTTCCAAATCAAGGTGCACAGCAGTCTTCAAGTCACGCCACATATTTTCAATTAGTTTGAGTTCTGAGCTTTGACTTGGCGATTCAAGACAATAGCATGTTTCGCTAAACCACTACATCACTCCAGTGTAACTTTAGTAGAATGCTTAGTGCTGCTAGAAGGTGAACCTCTGTCCCAGCTTCCAATCTCTGGCAAAATAGGCTTTCCGCAAGAATTGCCCTGCATTTGGTGCCATCCATCTTTTCCAGAATCCTGATCAGTTTTCCAGGCCTTGCTGGTGAAAAGCATCCTCACACCATGATGCCGCCACCACCACGCTTCACTGTAGAAATGGTCTTCTCAGGGTGATGGGAAGTATTGGGTTTGCGCCACATGTAGCTTTTCCCGTAATGGCCCAAAAGTTCGATTTTAGTCCTATCTGACCAGAGAACCTTCCCCCATGTGTTTGTCTGCAACATGCACACATTTTCTTCATTTTTTTTCCCTGGCTACTCATCCATAAAGCCCCAGTCTGTGGAGTGTACAGCTTAAAGTGGGTCCTATGGACAGATTTTCCCATCTCTGTTGTGGATCCTTTCAGCTCATGTAGTGTTCTCCTTGGTGTCCTTGGTGTTGAATCTCTGTACGTTTCAGCAGGCGGTTTTCTTTTGTCAGGTTCGTAGCGGTGCCCTATTCTTTCCATTTTTCTGTAACGTAGTACAATTTGCTGGCTTAGCAGTGTTGCAGAACAGGCGTATTTATACTGACGTCATGTGACACATGAGGGAGTTTTTCCTTGCCACCGTCGCTACAGGCTTGCTCATTAGGGATAGGGATATAGCTATATGTATATATATACAGTATATGCATGTATGGATATGTTTCTTGATTAATAAGTCTTTAATTTGACATTATGTATTGTAAAGCTGCTTTGCGACAATGCTCTGTTGTTAAAAGCGCTATATGAATAAAATTGAATTGAATTGAACTAACAGATCACATGATGCTCTGATTTCTCACAGGTGAACCTTAATGAACTAATGTGATTTGAGTTCATTGGTTAGGCCAGATTTTTTTTTTTATTTAGGTATTTCATGGCACAGGGGTGTGAATACATATGAACTCACAACTTTTCAGTTTTTAATTCGACAAATAAACAAACAACCAAACAAAATCACTCCATTATTTAAATTTTAGATTGTAATGTGACAAAATAGGAAAAACACTAATGGGGGGGGTGAATACTTTTGCAAGTGAGGTCTGTATATATTGCAGAAAATGTCAAAACGTGCAACATATGAAGGATTTTCCCAAACCACCACGCGCACTTCCTCTTCACTAAAAGCCATTTTTGGTTTTTTTTTGTTTTGTTTTTAAAGGCCAGATTTTTGTTTTTTCCAGATTTTTTTTCTTCTGGGCCTCACTGTGTGACCTTAATGCATGTGGGTCAGCGTGACTCAGACTTAAGAGGAAGTGATGGAGAAGAGATGGCTCTGTGCTTCACCGGGGTCAGCATCAAGACAGATCAGTGGCCTGTAAAGAGGAATCCGGTAAGAAAGAGACACATTAGATAGCAAACAGCCCCGGGCCAGAAGGTACACTGCTTCTTCTCAGGAACTAGAGTGAAAAAACGAAAGGCACTTCAGTTCTCTTGTCGTCGTCCCCCCCCCCCTTTGTCATATTAACATAAATTTAGCTACGTCTCCTGAACTAACTGTAGCATCACTGTAGCGAGGCACATGATCACACAGACGTCTTGTACACTGTCACGAATGTCAAGAAATTCAGGTGCAGCATCTGTCGGATCACAGCGAGACACCGAGCGCCAAGCGAGGCGATACATGAAAGACTTCCTAAATATAATCTTTTTTTATACGCATTCATATATTTTCCTCTTAAACTGGGTCACATGCATGTATGGCTTCCTTTTTTGTGCGAATATCAAAAGCAGGGTAGGGGGTGGGGGAGGCAAGAACGAGCACGCTGACAGGATTAACTTCCTGCCAAAGCCGTTTCCGACTTTACGAAAGCCCTGAACCACAGTTTCTCTAACACGAGTGCGGTCATTTTCACTTAAGATCTGGGTTATCTGCATATGCCATACCATCCATTTATTTTCATATTATTTTTAATTATCTCGTCGTTTCAACCGGACGACTCATTATGCCACGATTCCCGATTACGGTTACAAGTTCATTTCCCGACCTTATCAACATGTATTTTTTTATCTCATTATTTCAGTACATTACATCATTACTTTGACGCATTATCTCATTAAGTCAGCACGTGTCATTATTTCAAAGGGATTTCAAGCTAGAGCTCAAGCTTTACTTTGACCTGTTAACTCATTTCAAGATACTGCACGGTGTTATTTGATGTTACTTTCTGATAATATCTATTTCACGGTATTATTTTTGACTTAATATCTCATTATTTCCACTTAATAATGTCTAAAAAATATGACTTCGCACTCATTCACTCGTCTTCTGCCACTTAGTCCTGTTCAGGGTCGCGGGTGGAAGCTGGGGCCAATCCCAGCCGACTTTGGACGAGGGGTGGGGTTACACCCGGGGCAGGTCACCAATCCACCGCAGGCCCAAAAAATACGACATAACGTGTTGAAATAACTAGACAAATTGAAATAACCGGCTATTAAGTCACAATAATGAGATAATGACTCAAACTATTGATCAAGCATCTTGAAAAAATCTGATAATAAATCAAAATAATCTAAGATGGTAAAATAATGATACGTTTTTATTTCAAGATGACGACCATAAGTCCGAATACTGACGTAATATCTTGAAAGAAATAGCTTATAAGTCCAAATAATGACACTATCTTTAAATTATGAGATAACTCAAAATAACGTCATACTATCTTGACAAGGACGTGTTACTAAGTTGGGACCTTCTCACAGCATTCTGTTTACTGAGTAATTACAGAATAAAGCTTTTTTTTTTTGTACACACGCGTCAACCACGATCCATTCACGATGAATGACAGGCTGCATGCTAGGCTTTCTGTAATGTAAATGGAGGACACACTTGATGTTTCACGCTGAGCTTTATTTTGCACATCCTCCCCCTGATAATTGCACAGTAGCTTGCATGCATTTTGTGAGATCGAACAAAGTTGCACAGTTAGCACGAATCCGCTGATGTGGAACAATACATATAAAGTATGTCCTGCTTGGCTGATGACAGCTAATGACCCTTGTGCTTAAGAGGGAAATTTTAAATCACGCATATGATTTATGATGCTCTAGGCTGCTCTGCTCGAATTTGGTCCCTGGCTGTGTTTCAGGCGGAGTATGGCCTTGTCCCCAAGGCACGGACCTAAAAGTCACGATAACCTTAAGAGGAGGATTCTCTGGATGCAAAACACACTTCATCACCTTTACAGCATAGCCTAGTTTTACTGTATTGCATGGTTGCCACACATTGTTTATTTATTTACTTACTTATTTATGTATTCATGTATTTTTAGCATTTATAGCAACAAAGCATCTTTGCTTATTATTCTTTATGATATAACTCTGACATATAGGTCATACACCATCTTCAGATTTGCTCTGGAGAACATCATGGGGAAGCTTATACACCAAAGAGGGCTTGTTACAGGTCTACCTTGCCACATGGATTTAAAATCCAAACAAACTCTTGCCATCTACTGTAACTAGCTACTGAACTAACCGGGTTAGGGTTTAGGGTAGGGTTAGGGTAGAACAAAACGATAGAGCTTGTACTTACTGTACATCAGAAGGTAGATGCACATTCAGTCCAATTCAATCTAATAGTTGTATTCATACAGTATTTTTTTACCAACATATTTACCAGATATAAATGTAGATCTCTAATGAAGAAGCCAGAGATAACAACTGACAATAAAGGGAAAAAAACATATTTGAGATGACATGAGGAAAGATTTTGAGAGAAACCAGAGTTCTAAGGGACTTCGTCCTGATTTGGGATTAAAAATCATTACGGTATACATGTATACTGTAATGTAATATATACCAGATAAGATTCTCTAATCTGATGAGACCAAAATGTAACATTTTGGCTTTGGAATAAAGCTCTATGTTTAACAGAAACACAACCCTTTGGCACAGTGAAGCATGGTGGTGGTAGCATCAAGTTCAGCGTTACCCTAGGCCTCTCTGAGTTCTGCTTTGACATTCAGAGGACATGGTTCGCATTTGGCATCAACTCCATGAATCCATGAACGCAAGCTTTCATGTTCCAATACTTTAGGCTGGTGGTGGTGGTAGTAGAACGGTGTGGGGAATCATCCATACCAATCGAGCATTGTTTGAATGCCACAATCTATCCGATGTGTTAATGCACAAAGTCACAAAGTCGTCTCACACTGGTTCCATTATACGGGACACCGAGTTCAATGTACTTCAACGTCCTCCCCAGAAAGCATGGTTAGGGTTACAGCTTATCCGAACCAATAAAACAGAGGGCGTAGCATAGCATCCCATTCAGTATTAGTATACTAATAAAGTGACCGGTAAATGTGTACACGGTAGCGCGTTTATATTTTTTCCTCCAAAATAATTTGAAAAGAAGAACGAAAGAGCCTGTTCTTCCTGATCTTCTATTTTTAATAATAAAAAAGAGATCATACATAATCCAGATCATGCATATTCCACGATTGATCAAAACCCCCAACGCCATGAAAGGCACCTCGTGACCCAGTTATGCCTTTTGCAAATGACACGCATATATCACGTTAGATGTGCTCCAGCGAGGATACGAACGTATAACGAGAGAAAAGGAAGGATAAAGATGAGAAGGCGTGAAGGGAAGAAACGTTTTCGTCTGTTTGTGGATGTGCATGTACAGTGAGTCAGGCCAACAGGAGCTGAAACACTTCCAGCGTGCATTGTTCTTGCATTAAAAGGGAAATAACTGACCTTGAATGTGTCGCTGTTGCTTGCTTTTAACTCGGCAGTTTTACAGAGTTCAAAGGAGAACAGAGGTTAAATAAGACCTCAGAGCATGGCGTGGTGTGGTGTGTGTGTGTGAGAGAGCTGAACAGTGCGGTTTTGTTTGCTGAGCAGAAGGCTTTTGGTGCGCGCACACACACACACACACACACACACACACACACACACACACACACACACACACACCCCTCCTTCAGATTCCGCTTTATTTGATCTTCCAATGATTATGCTTTCCTTAAACTTCTCGTAACCTTTGGTCAGACGGTGAACTCTCGCCAGCGTACAGTACGTGTTTGTCAGGCTTGAACTGACAATAACCTCTGGCTTTCTTTGATTGCAGAAACAAAAAGAGAACAGAAATTAAACAACTAGGGCTGAGCACGAGATCGAGGTCAAGCTCTCAGATCTTGACAACCGTTCACTTTGTCCGAAGAGACAGACACCAAAAAAGCCACTGAGAAATGTCAGCTTTGAAGTCCAGACCTGCAGTGGATTAGTAGAAAAAATACAAAGAGTCACTGAGTCAGATGACAAAGCCTCGGTTCCCAGCTGTCTAACTCGGTTAAGTCTCTTGTTGTGCCATTGTGTTGATTTTATTCAATTATGTGACTTCTATACAATGGCTGCTGGAGTCAAATATGGTAGGACAGAGCCTTAACTACATGTTGATGTACATGCCTAATTAACTTAACTAGCAAGAAATGTCCTCAACCCATTCCAAGGAGAAGAAATCTGAAAAAAAAAAAAATAAATAAATAAATCCCCCATACAAAATAGTCCGTTAGCTCCTGAGCTATTTTGCTGAGTTAACATCCTAATTAAAGTAACATGAGCAGTAAAGGCAACTAGCTTAGCCAGTATGTTCTTTCCCCAAATGTCATTAAATTGCTCAAGTAATGATCTCAAGAAGACTCTATCTTAAATCAACCTTATTCTGACAGAAAAAAATCTCATGGTTAGCTACCACCATTTATTTATTTATTTATTCATTCATTCATTCATTCATTCATTCATTCATTCATTTAAGTCCTTTACTACCATTGCTAACAGGATCATTTCCCAGAGATCATTAAATTAATTTAGAAATGACCAAGATCCATTCCACAAGAAGAAGAAGAAAAAGAAGAAGAAGAGAAGGGAATAAAGCTAATATTACCTATCAGAAGTAAACCACGGAGCTACTTATCTACCTTAGCTATCGCACTCATGTTATATCCTAATTTTAATGTGACACCATTCAATACCAGCTAGCTGAGCTAATCAGGCTAATTAGAAATTTTTTTAACTATCTTAGCCAGTTGGATTGTTCCCAAAATGCCATGCTAGCACTTTAATAATGAATTAAAACCCATTCCTCAGAAATCGGGATCTAAAATTTATTCAGCGGGAAAACAAAAAAGCATAAGCCACCTAATTAGCTACCACGCTAGCTGTTTTCACAAAGTGCCTAACTAGCACAGCTAACAGGGTGTTTCCTAATATGTCATTAAATTGCTCTAGAAATGACTTAAAATCAAAACAACCTAAAGTTTATCTTTTGCTGGCAGAAAGAAAAAAACATTTAGCTAGCTATGTAGATATCTCGCTCCTGTAATATCTGAATTAATGTGCTGCACCTCAGGCATTGCTAGATATGCTAATTAAGCACTGAACTAATTACATGCTAACTAGCTTAGCTAGCAAGGTACTATATGAAATGCCTATGCAATACCTTAAAACCCATTCGTAAAGCTATAATTAATCCTACAGTGGTATTAGAAAAGCCATAAACTAGCATTAGCGTAATTAGTGTAGCATTGCACAAGCTTAGCTAGCAAGGTGTATTCTTAAATGGCATTAAAAATTTCAAATAAATGAAAGTGGTAAGATAATTAATCTAGTACATTTCCAGAAAAAAAGACCTTAAACATGCATGAACCAGTTAGTTAACTAACTAGCTAGTTCATGACTACATGAACTAGCTAATTCATATGCATTAGAGTAATTAATCTATCATTTTTAGGTGTCAAAAAAAAAGCCTACATGGCTTAGCTAGCCCTAAAAAGTCCCCCAAGTACATTCTTTAAGAAGAAGAAGAAGAAGAAGAAGGCTAAAATTGATCTTGCCCTGACAGAAAACAGTTAGTGAGCATATTTAATGTAATGTAGCATGTTTATTACAAACAAAGCTAATTTGGTGTTTTAGGAAAGGCTGTTTCCTCAAACAGCATTACAAATACACCTGAAATGTCCTAACTCAAAGTTTAACATTTTACAAGAGGAAAGCTAGTTATGCTAGTACACTAGTACTAGCATGACAGAATAAGCAAAAATCATCATAAACTAGCTAGTTAGCTAGCTACCTAGCAAGTCAGCTAATGTAACAGCCTTCCTACAAGTACATTAACTTTATTATTATGCGACATAGCATTATTAAACCTTTGGGCAATCCCATGATTGTAAAATCATTTTTATTGATTATTTTATTTTATTATTTTATTTTATTTTATTGGCCATCTTACACTTATTATTTTATCTAATTTCTTGCATTAAAATCTCTTCTACCCACGCAGAACGATCGAATCCGGATAGGTTAGAATAGAAAAGGATTTTTGCAAGAGGGGATTACTTTTGTGGTCGTCCTTAACCCTGCTGTTATGTTCGTTTCTCAGGAACAGCAATGATGTCCCTGGGTCAGTTTGGCCCCTTGGCATGTTTAATTATCCAAAAATGCAAGAAAGCAAAAAAGGCAATGAGCATTGTTTATATCTTGGTCAACTCCATTACTAACTATTAAGAACTATTAATAACCATGTGTGTGTGTGTGTGTGTGTGTGTGTGTGATTGGGGTGAAATATGTCTCACAGTTGCAAAGAAACAGATAATATTTGACCCTTCTGACCCCTTTTAGCATCCACTTTGACTCCCGGGTCAGACCGACCCGAACGGTATCTATGTAATGTAAACATGCAGGGGGGTTGTAAATATGTGAAATGAGCCATTTTCATTTTCATACCAATTTTTTTTTAAAATATTTATTCATTTATTTTTTATTAGTCGATTTTTTTAACTTTAACACGGGTCAATTTGACCCGCATCTAGTCTTCTAGGCCAGATTGCAGTACGCGGTTTTACACACACGGCTTTCTTTCTTCTTTTTAAATCAATAAAAATCTAATTAGGTCTAGTTAGATTTGAAAGGTCTTTCTGAACTCCCACAGTTACACTTTTACCTACAGGGAGGTGAAATGAGTCATACTCAGCCCATCCTTAAAAATGAGAGCGGTTCATTGTTTTGACAGTGACCTCGGACACCGAGGACACGAAGGAGGTCATAGCTGACTGGACAGAGAAATGTCAAGCAGAACTCTGGGAAAAGTTTTCCAACAAAACACACACACGCACACACACACACACACACGCCACAGACAAATGTCTGCATTCATAAGCGTGAATCAGGCCTGTTGCTCATTCTACAGTCTGAGACCTCTGCCAAGACATTCTCCTACTAACCTTATTGTGTTTCTCTGTCTCATTTGGACTCCAGGAGTGTGTCCAGTTTGAGAGCGTGACTCATAAATGTCTCATTTAACGGTTACACACACTGATCATTTTGGGAATTCCCAATATAGTCATAACATGAAAGAGAAAACTAATACTATACTACTACTCCTACTATAGTTATACTACTACCGTAATTTCTGGACTATAAGCCACTACTTTTTCCCCACGCTTTGAACCTTGCGGCTTGTACAACAATGCGGCTTATCTATAGATTTTTCTTCGCTACCTGCCATCAGGGGGCGCAAATACGTGACAGACACAAGAGGTCAATGCAAAGAAGAAGACACTACCGGTAGTTTTTGGCACTTGACGCAACCAGCACGA
>JAQLOM010000003.1:2798638-2809036 GCA_030068315.1 Chrysichthys thysi
ACTAGCTGAAGCGGAAGTGGTGTACACCGCCACTGTGTATTCATCCGCTGATGAAATACAGCGCATACTGTTTTATTCCAATTTAAATGTTCTTTTAATGTTTGAATGAACATTTTTTAAATTATATTTTATATTTGATATTCCAGAGTCCCGCGAAAGCCAAAAAATTCCGCGAATCAAAATCTGAAAATCTGCGATGCACTGAACCCGCAATAGGTGAACCGCGATATTGCGGAGGTTCACTGTATTTCCATTTATTTAAAAAAATAATAATAAATCCGGTTATGGTTTGAAAATATCCCAAAATAAAATATCGCTCTTCATCAACAGCCTTTCCCCCCCCCCCCCCGCCTTAAAATAATAATAATAAATCGGAAGTCATCATGGATTTTACCCACCAAGAAAGCTGAAAGCGCAAAAAATCCTCCGTCCTGGAAACTAACAGCGTTACCTCTCACTGCTACAAAGTGCTGACACTGGAGACTCCTTTCATAATTCAGCATTCATCACATCAGTCCACTGTTGATTATTTTCCTAGGACAACACACCCCAGCATTGTTTTTACTCCTTACTTCTCAGCACATGATTCGCAAATGTACCATGTTTTATTTAATTTGTTTTGCTTCAAAAGTGTCATCAGATATTCAGCTTTTTTGGTTTTCAGGAGAGTAAAGAAGCAGGATTCGGACTGCAGGGTAATTTTGTTAGTGCAGCGTTGGCACCCGAGCGACCCGGAGTGTGGATTTAAATGACTGTGAGGTGAAGGAAAGCGTTTCACTGGCGAGGTATCAGGGTGGATAATGCTTGGGAAAATGATTTGTGCTGAACAGAACATTTATTGTCTGCACGTCTTAAATGAGAGTCAAATAAGGACTCAGTGCTGGGGCTGTTTTTCACAGACACACACACACACACACACACGTATATGGGGAAACACTGGTGTCTGGTGATGTCGGATTATTTCACTAGAAATCTCATCTCATCTTTCACGCCTTCCTTTTAATCTCTCCTCTATCTTCACGTCTTCAAATATGAGCTGAGTGCTGGGTAAATTTCAGGACTTTAGTGCAGCAGATAAAACACGCCACGCTGTCTCACGGGCATTTCACACTGCTTTGTTGGAGGAGACTCATGCTTTCTCGCTCCTTTTTAATGGCCAGGATCTGAAAGATGCTTTTTTTTTTTTTACTGAAAAGAATCATAGAGTTTGAAGATTTTAAAATATTTTCCATCTAGAATTGTGCACATGTCTCATTTACTCCATAAATCTTGTATCTTATATTCTTCTTCTTCTTCTTCTTCTTCTTCTTCTTCTTATTATTATTATTATTATTATTATTATTATTATTGATGTTTTTGTTCTGTACAATTTATGAGATCATTGGTTTGTTCGTTTATTTGTTTTATTTTTTTATTCATTTATTCATTTCAACTTCGAGCTCCGATCATTGGGAGAGAGCCACGAAGGGCATCCGGTGTGAAACCCATACCAAATCACACGTGTGGACAACAATCTGCTGTGGTGACCCCTCACAGGAGCAGCTGAAAGGACAGATGGATGGTTGGTTGGTTGGTTGGGTGTATGGATGGATGGAAGGTTGGATGGATGATTGGATGGTTGTATGGATGGACAGTTGGATGGATGGATGATTGGATGGACAGATAGATACCTGGATCAATAGTTGGAAGGATGGATGATTGGATGGACGAATGGTTGGATGGATGGAAAGACACATTGCTGGATGGATGGATGGATGATTGGATGGACAAATGGTTGGATGGTTGGACGGATGGAAAGACAGATTGATGGATGGACGGATGGTTGGATGGATGGATGGATGGATGAATGGTTGGATGGTTGGACGGATGGAAAGACAGATTGTTTGATGAATGGATGGATGGATGGACGGTCGGATGGACAATTGGGTGGACGAACAGTTGGATGGTTGGACGGATGGTTGGATGGATGGATGGATGGATGGATGGATGGATGGATGAATGGTTGGACGGATGGAAAGACAGATTGTTTGATGAATGGATGGATGGATGGAGAGTTGGATGGATGGATGGACGAATGGAGAGTTGGATGGATGGATGGACAGTCGGATGGACAATTGGATGGACGAACAGTTGGATGGCTGGATGGATGGATGGTTGGATGGATGGATGGATGGATGAATGTTGGATGGTTGGACGGATGGAAAGACAGATTGTTTGATGGATGGATGGATGGATGGATGGATGGATGGATGGAGAGTTGGATGGATGGATGGACGGATGTATAGACAATTGGATGGATGGATGGATGGACGAATGGTTGGACGGATGGAAAGACAGATTGTTGGATGGATGGATGGTTGGATGGACGGATGGATAGACAATTGGATGGACAAACGGTTGGATGGATGGATGGATGGATGGATGGATGGATTTATTTTGACATTGAAGTCACACTTCTTTTGGTGACCTGCTATCTGAATGGCTGCGCATAAGTGCAATTACAATAGAACAAAGTGCTAAATCAGTAAATGTTCACATTTTTAACCTGGGATTTAGTACATGACCACTTGCCTCCTTTGCCCATTTAGTACATTTGTAAAAGCCATTTTACCATAAAATGCGTCTTGCATTAATGTTTACTTTATCGAAATAGCCTTCAGTGTGTTTCATTGTGATGGGAGTAAAAACGCATCGAGGGTGCGGTAGCTGGGCGCGGGAGTCAGCTTTGTGCTAAAGAAACCTGTTTATAGCTGAGTATATAAGGGCAGCTTGTTCATGCCGTGTGTGTGTGTGTGTGTGTGTGTGTGTGCGTGTGCGTGTGTGTGCGTGTGTAGTCCGTCATCTCATCTCCTCAGCTCCCCCTGCTGATCAGCCCCAGCACTGAGCTCTACACCGTGATGAACCCAACCCCAGCCCCTCGTCTTTATCCTCTCAGCTGTTTTAGGACATCGATGCAGATGATTACGGCTCCCTGAGCCCTGATCAGTGCCTCCTGGCTGTCTGAATCGCACAACCGCCAACCCCAACCCCGAATTATTTTAACAACGCCTCAAATGGAAATCACTGAATAAACATGACCTTGAATAAATGTGTTTTTCAGAACACCTCATCATTTTCCCCAGGCCAAATATATTGTTTCGCATTTACATTCCCGACCGCAGGGCCATATTTTTTCCCGCCAGCATATTTCCCTTAAGTGCTGACTACACGTGCTCGTACGCCTTGCCCCGACTGCAATTATAGGGGACGTTTGCCAACATCTTTATCTATCTGAAAAACACTGATAATAGACATGTCTCAGCTTTATTTAAGCATGATGCCAGTTAAGATGGCGCTTCACCGCAGACGTGTTTAATGCCAAAACCCTAAGCTTCTCCTAACCCAGCAGAGAAGGAAGTTTGAACCGAAGTGCCCTGGGCGAAGGGCTATTCTAGGTGATGCATGTGTATAGCCGTTGCTTAAGCAGCACCTTGTGTTTCCTTCGCAGGCTGTCTTTGTGTGTGTGTCTGTGTGTGTGAGTGTGTTTGCGTTAGTGGAACTCAGCACGTGCTCCTACAGATGAGCTGCGAGGTCAGTGAGTTCGTCCCTGCCAGTGTGCTTGCCAAACACAACCAGACACTCTCTATTAGATGCATGCTAAGGAGAAGGGGCCCGTGAACAAGGGGCAAAAACTAAAATCTTCTCTGGACACACGTGCTTTAAATAAAAACCTTATTGGGAAAAACAGCGTTCTATTTAACAACAGCATACAGGCAAAACAAAACAAAACAAGACGAAACGAAAATGCATGGAAATGGCACGTCCCAAGTACAAGAATCAGGTTTGATTCTTGGGTGGGGTTTTTTTTTGTTGTTGTTGTTTTGTTTTTACAGAAATATTTTAACTTGAATTTCGGCAATTAAGTGCAACTAGGAGGGGGAATCAAAAAGTAAAGGCAAAACATATTTAACAGCTTTAATGGAAGTAACTGTGAGAAACTGAACATATCACTGTTCCACATAGTCCCCATGCAAGACGACGCATTTGTTCGTAGTGTTCATCGAGCTCCTGGATTCCTGCAGAGAAGAAGATGTAATAATGGGTCGGTACCAGATCCAGGCTGTAAGGAGGACGTGGGAGACGTCGGAACCCGAGCCGGTGCGCTGTCTCTACTGTCCCTGCTGCTGTATGAGGACGTACATTGTCATGGTGCAGCAAGACACCAGTTTTGGACAGTATTCCTCTTCTTTTGCTGTGAATTGCAGATATGAGTTCATTTCAGAGCAATGCACAGGAATTTACACTGTTCAGTGTTTGTCCACACGCTTGGAAATGCTCCAGAACAGGAACCTTCATGTCCCAAAAGAACGTTAAGATGATTTTCTTAGGGGAGGACTGACTTTTGAATTTTTCTTCGCTGGAGAAGACGGATGTCTCCGCTCCATGCTTTGTGTTTTGCTTTCTAGGTTATGGTGTAATTTTAAAATCACCTTTACTTCTTGATTCTCCCTCATATATGTATGAACTACTGTTTAATGCAAAATCAAACATCCCTGAACTTCTACACAAGAATAACGCAAACCGTGAAACGACACGTGGAAAAACCAAGAAAGCGACCAAGAAATGCGCTAAACAAATCCATCAATCTTGGGATCTTCTCAATCAACGATGCTTTCCACTTTTGTCGTCTGTGACGACGCTGCGACATCACACTCTCAGTGGCCACTTTAATAGGAACACCTGTACCATGGTCATTCGTGCGATTATCCAATCAGCCAATCATGAGACAACAGATAAAATCACGCAGATACATATCCAGAGTTTCAGCTAACGTTCACATCGAACATCAGAACAGCAGGCAACGTGATCTCATTGGCACTGGAGGGCAAAGGAGAACGTCCAGACTGGTTCAAACTGGTGGGAAAGCATGAGGGAACTCAAATGAGCACTGTTTACAACCGTGCTGAGTGTGGAAGCATCTCCAAAATGCACAAGATGTTGAAATTTGAGGATTATAAGCTAACACCAGGCGGCCACGCTGGGCTTCACTTGTGTCAGCCGAGAACAGGAATCGGACTCTACGGCAGGCACGGAATCCACCCTGAAGACTTTCCCAGGTTTCCGAGCACCTGACCCTGGAGACTCCTTCCATAAATGTTCAATAACCATCTCCTTATTCCTTCCAGAAAACTTCCCCACATCGAATGATTTCACGTTTCCTTCTTAGATGACCTAAAAACTGACACGTCCACCACACAAGCCCCCATGAATACTCTGTTACTATAGAAACAGTAACGCATTAAAACCAGCACATCGTCCTAAACCTGTACAGCTGGGACTTCCTTCTGAGCCGCCGTTATAGAAAATTAATCGACACGGGTATTCAGAGCGCTGAGGTATAACACCGCGCTAAATCATTAATATTAACAGCATCTATCTAACGCTGCGTAAGTGCTAGCCGACGTAGCCTACATCATTAAAACGGTGACTTCAGGGTTTTGTCACGACTGAAGCGATGGGCGCGAGACGCAGACACAGTTCTCTGTGTCCTCCTGCGTATAATCATCCATCTCTCTGTCATAGAGCTCAGTACCCAGTGCCAGCGAGGGAAAGGCAGGTGACGGGAGCTGAATGGTAATAGGCTCAGCTTTGCTGCAGGGGGAAGTAGAAGGAGCCAGACACGACTCCAGACAGCAATACAAGAGCCCTATACATACCTACAGACAACACCGGGTGTCCTCACACACACACACACACACACACACACTGACCTTCTCTGCACGATACAGCTATTCTAATCCCCAGAACGCATCTCGGTGTTTTGGAAAAATAATTTACACAACGCCACGCGTGAGTTATGACGTCCTTCAAGGAATGACATGCCGGAGAATAAATTAGGTATTAAAATGCAAATCCGGGGTCAACCCTTGCCGTTATCTTGTCACGTGCCTCCTTGCTTGTCTCGTCTCATTCGAACATCTCCATCGGATCGCTCATGCTCCTCTATCAGTCATCTCTAATAGCATCTGTCGGGTTCATCAGGTCCAAACGTCTAAGAAGATAGCGGATTCTCAGTACACGCACAGGGACATCCGTTGCCTCCAGGTACCCGTGTCGAAACACGCTCCCAACTCGAGCCGCGCCATTTATCTTTGAATCTGCTTCATGAACGGCTCATTGTTCTCAGTGACGCGCCATATACCACCAAGACTAAGACGTTCATGCATACTTGGTTCAAAACTGCATCTTCATTCCTTTATTTTTTTATTTTTTTATTTTTTTGCGAGCAATGATTTTGCTTTCTGTATTTTCCGCTCCAAGTCCTCATCCAACCTCAATAACCTTAAGATGGTAAAATGGCCCTCGAGCCAAATGGGCAAGACGCAATATACAATCACCGTTAGCAAAATATTAGCTCTAATGTGGTGTTGAAAAGAGTGCATGAGCTACACGCTGGAGAGACGCCCAGATCTCTCCCTTCTCCAGCCCCTTGTCCGGTTCCACATTCCATCAAGAGCTCGCCTTATAAACAGCCAAGCTGCAAGGTGTCTCTGAAACCAGGGGAAAAGAGTAAAAAAAAAAAATAACCGCTGATGCAATAAACGCGTTGTTTCCCTGCATTCCTTCGCTTGCGTAATTTAATTTAACAAACTGACGTTCACTAAAGTATAATTCCGTTTAAAAACCCGGTGTGGGTGAATTTTCGCCCCTGATTGGCTCTCACGGTGGTAGCTCCGGGTGCCTTATCTGACTTTAGCGTTTCTCCAACACGCAGATTTGTCCAGAGTGACACATCTTGAAGGAGTCTCCAGCGTCAGCACTTTGTACCGGTCTGCGATCAAGCTCTAACTTTAAGTCTACATGGTGTAAGATGCTGTGTTCAGTCATTTCTGTGTGCCAGGCTGCATTTTCGTCTCTTATTAACCTCAACTGTAAGTGATTGAACCACCGTGGATAAAATGTCCCACATGGCATTCGTTCACGAATAAAAACAAACGTTAGCGTTGGCAAACTGCTGCCATAAACTTGCATGAAAGACTCTGCAATGTGCTCTTATTAAACAATAATACTCAACATCAGGGGGGTAACAGTAACCCCATTCATCGCACCACCCTGTCCATTGATTATTTCCCTCTAACAGCATGCCACGCGTGCTTCATTGCTCACTTCATCATTAAACGCCCACTATGCAGGATCTAGCGGGATCTGTTAGCCAAAATGGAAGATAATATTCCATTTCATTAGTGTAGAATTACCCCGAACTACGAATCACGTGGTTTTTTGTGTGCTTCGAATGAGTCCTTTATATCAACACAGGGAGCGGGTCCACCTCTACAGGGCCGCCATGTTGAGCCGCTATTGTAGCCCAGAACGGACAAACGTCTAGAGAGCCCCGTCTGCGTTTGGCATTTCCACAAGCGGGAGCGTGAATCCAGAATTAAGCGCCCCAAGGAAGACGTAGAAGAAGAAAGGAAGACGAGGAAGAAGAACGAAGAGGAATCGGTGTTTGGTGGGGCTGGAGACCAAGTCTGAGATGGCACATTTTTATAAAATGGAGGATCATATGGATTATTTAGGACAGGAAAAGCATGGGAGGGTGAATGGAGGTACTTGGAAGGACGCCACGGGTACCTGAGGGCCACCGTACACTCTAATACACGCTTGGGTAAGAGAGGGGCATTCAGGTGGTTGAATCCTTCATAGTGGACCTTTAGACCAAGAAAATCAAAAGGATGAAGCATCGTGCCGGGATGAAGCGTACAGTGGCAGTCATGAAAAATTGAAAACGGGACTAGGAACACCTCACATCTCATGAAGACAAAAAAACGACAACAAAAGAATGGGAATTCTTTCCGCCACCACGCGCTCCGCTCCATCCACACACTGCTGTCTATCTGTCCACAGAGTCTCTCTGATATCTTCCTGCTCAATATGCAGAAATCGCGCTACCTGGAACTCAGTTTCACCCCATCGTATACGTACATATGAGAGGTGCAATGATGGGAGAATGAACCTGTCACTGCACTCTTTCCTTCTCAGGTTTTATGAGTTTACTGCATCCACCACTACAACAACACCAGATGAAACCTTCACGGAATAGTTGTCCACTCAGCAACATCTTTATCCATGTTCCCAAGCCTTTATTTTCAGTCTTACGGTACAAGTGTAAGGATTTGGAGAGACCCATAAACCTAAAATGGATAAACAAGTGGTTAAAATGTGAGAAATGTGGCCCCAAAGTGCTTTCTTTTAGGTTTCTAATGCTTCATTCTCTACTAAGCAAAGTATCATATCCTCCTGAGACCCTCATGTGCTCCAGAGAGGACAGCACATTCTCCCCCAAACTACATTGTGTGTATTTCCTTGTAAGATCCTCATATGCGGAGCATTGGGTATTACTCTCTTGCCAAACTTCTTCCTGTTTGGAGACAATGATCAAGTTGAATAGTTTTGAGTTACGAAAAAAGAGAAACCGTGAGGAGAAAGGACAAGGCGCACACCATTAAACTTCGGGTCTCAGGAGGATATCACCGCGAATCAGTGTAAACTATCCGGCAGGCCAGGCATGATTGGCTTGTTTTCCTGGAATACAGCCACCATGTTGTGCATTATGTACGTCCCCATCCTTATTTTAATGCTGCATTTGAGGTGAAGTGGGACATTTGAGGAAAGAATGGTCTTTTTTTGCTGTTCTCTGGCTGCAAAATTGGAAAAAAAAGAGCCAGAGAAGCCTATATTTTTTTCCTTTTGATCGCAACAGGTTTGCCAGCTAACCATGATATGCCTTCATGTGGAACTCGTGTGCTCATGATCATGCCATGGGATGCCGTGTACACGAAATGCTTGCTGTTCAAAAGGGTAAGTCGTCGTGAGAACAACGCTGCTAGGCAACAGGAACATGGACACGCCTTCAGGCCAGACAGGACTGCAGTTCAGCGAGAGCCATAAATGTATAACCACTTCCACATTTGACTTTTAGAAAGGGGGGGCAGATCACCCTTTATGGGGATCAGAACGAACCAGAACCAGATCGACCTAGTGCTCCATTAACGTTAATGAGGAGACCAAATTTGTTTCGACATGTATATAGAAGCCACCGAGGCTAATGTGAACAATTTAGCAAGCTAACACTTAGGTAACATCATGGATCAAATACAAAGGCAATGGAAAGGTAATGAAAAGATGAAACCCTTGGAAATATAATCATTTTCACGGTCGTCTCATGGCAAGACGGTCCCGGGTTCGATCCCCGGGGTGGACCTGGGTGCTTTTCTGTGAGGAGTTTACATGTTCTCCCCATATCCACGTGGGTTTCCTCCGGGTACTCCGGTTTCATCCCACAGGCCAAAGACATGCACAGAGGGGATTAGGCTGATTGGCGACTCTAAATTACCCGTAGGTGTGAATGTGAGTGTAAATGGTTGTCTGTCTCTGCGTGTCGCCCTGCGCTGGATTGGCGACCCGCCCAGGGTGTAACCCCGCCTCTCACCCAAAGTCAGCTGCGACTGGCACCAGCCCACCCCACCCCCCTCCACCACAACCCTGAACAGGCTTTCGCGGCAGAAGACGACTAAACGAATCACTTACTGTCCAGTGAAAAATGCATGGGTTACATGGTATATGTTGTCTATTTATATATTGTCTATCTATATAACGCTGTTATGATTTTATGCAAAAGCACAATCCAGAAATGAACTTTGATTTTATACCGCTTGTTGCTCTTAAAGGTGTTTCAGAGCACTACGGCTTATTTAATACAGCTATAAATGCGGTTTTCTTTGAACCAGTCGACTAACGGGAACCGTATTTTCTAATTCTGCTATGAAAGCAATGTGAAATGCTTCATGTCTGAAGAAATCTGGGCACCTCACACAGTGTTTTGAGAATAGTATGTGACTTAATAATTGGGCCAACAAGGCGAAAAGGAAAAACTGTAAACCTAAGAGCAACATACAGGCCCATGTTAAGGCAGAGGTTACTTGAAGTTACTAACAAACATCCATTAAGCGAGTGCTAAATTCTCTGAAGGCATAAACAGGTTTATTTCTGAACTTAAGTGACCTGCTGGAACCACAACGCCAGGCACCAGGGCTGCTCCATAAAGAGCACTTTGATTGGCGAGTTGTAAACACTCTACTCCTTCCTGCCATCAAAACCTGCTGACGTGCTACCTGTTAGTGCCAGCCCAGTATTCAGCACACAAAGCCAGACATTCTCCCACTGCACCTCATAAAAATAGCAGAGTCTAATACGTAAGCAGCAAACGAATGTTCAACTCAGACATCAACGGCTATTTAGAAGACAATTTCCTTGTTTATTTGGCGTTTTTCAAGCACAACTCTTTTATATATATATATACACTCAGCAAAAAAAGAAACGCCCCTTTTTCAGGACTGTGTATTTCAACAATAATGTTGT
>JAQLOM010000003.1:2882319-2903391 GCA_030068315.1 Chrysichthys thysi
AACACTCAGAAACTAAACACAGACACCAAACACTCAGAAGAGAAACACAGACACTAAACACTCAGAAACTAAACACTGAGACACTAAACACTGAGACACTAAACACTCAGAAACTAAACACAGACACCAAACACTCAGAAGAGAAACACAGACACTAAACACTCAGAAACTAAACACTCAGAAACTAAACACTGAGACACTAAACACAGACACCAAACACTCAGAAGAGAAACACAGACACTAAACACTCAGAAACTAAACTCTGAGACACTAAACACTCAGAAATTAAACAGACACTAAGCACTCTGAAACTAAACACAGACATTAAACACCGAGACACTAAACACTCAGAAGCCAAACACAGGCACCAAACACTCAGAAACTAAACAATGTGGCACTAAACACCAAGACATTAAACACTCAGAAGCTAAACACTGAGACACTAAACACTCAGAAACTAAACACAGACACTAAACACACAGACACCAAACACTCAGAAGAGAAACACGGACACTAAACACACAGAAACAAAACACAGACACTAAGCACTCAGAAACTAAACACAGACACCAAACACTCAGAAGCCAAACACTGAAACACTAAACAATCAGAACCTAAACACAGACACTAAACACACAGACACTAAACACTCAGAAGAGAAACACAGACATCAAACACAGACACTAAGCACTCTGAAACTAAACACAGACACTAAGCACTCTGAAACTAAACACAGACACTAAACACTCAGAAGCTAAGCACGTGGAAACTAAACACTGACACTAAACAATCAGAAGCCAAACACACACTAAACACACAAAAACAAAACACAGACACTAAGCACTCAGAAACTAAACAGACACTAAACACTCAGAAGCAGAACACTGAGACACTAAACAATCAGAACCTAAACACAGACACTAAACACTCAGAAGCTGAACACTGAGACACTAAACAATCAGAACCTAAACACAGACACTAAACACACAGAAGCTGAACACTGAGACACTAAACAATCAGAACCTAAACACAGACACTAAGCACTCAGAAACTAAGCACAGACACTAAACACTCAGAAACTAAACACAGACACTAAACACTCAGAAGCCAAACACTCAGAAACTAAACACAGACACTAAACATTCAGAAACTAAACACTGAGACACTAAACACTCAGAAACTAAACAATGTGGCACTAAACACCGAGACATTAAACACTCAGAAGCTAAACACTGAGACACTAAACACTCAGAAGCCAAACACAGACAATAAACACTCAGAAACTACACACGGAGACGCTAAACACTGAGACACTAAACACTCAGAAGCCAAACACAGACACTAAACACTCAGGAATTAAACACTGAGACACTAAACACTCAGAAGCCAACCACAGAAATGCTAATCTCACATCATTGACTTTGGAGATATTTTAGGACTGGAAAAGAAATCAGCTCTGAGAGAAGAGGATGTCTGCTCACTGTAAAGAGGACATTTACATCCATTTATGGATACAATAGCAAGAAACCATGCATTTTCCAGGCCTGTGTCTGTGTCTCTGTGTGTGTGTGTGTGCGTGTGTGTGTGCGTGTGTGTGTGTGTGTGTGTGTGTGGTGTAACTCTCCAGCCCCAGAACATGTGTATGCTGTGATTTTTTCCCACAGGAGCAAAATTTCTGCGTTCTTCACACACACTCTGGGAAAATGATAGCATCCCTGATTATATCACTCTCTCTCAGGGAAAGACAGGAAGAGTGTGTGTGTGTGTCTCTGTGTGTGTGTGTGCGCATCGGGGGCAGGGAAAGGAGTAAAACAGGCAGCAAATGCCCCACACAGGAAACGATTTCAAAAGCACAACTCCTTGAAAGCCACTTGTTAGGCTCTGGAGTTTAATTAGCATCACCACGAGCTGTGTGTTAAAACAGCCGTCCCAAACATACGTCCCAAACACACAAGTCCCACACACACACGGCGTCCGATAAGGGATTTTACTCACATTCACCTGGGAACAGAGAATTACAAAAGAAGTGATATTACAGGCTGTTTACACACACACACAAACACACACACACACACACACCAACCAACCACATAATTCACATGCTGCAACATACACACATGCTTTTCATACACTACACATTATATTTCACACATTTTTTATGTGTTACGCATGTGTTTTTGTTTTTACCATGCAGTTTCACAGTGCATTATGGGTCATACACAAGATTCCTCAGCCACTAACACCACAAGGACAGAAGAAAATAAGTTTATGACAAATAAAATCGTCAATAACATGACTGGAGTGCGTTTGGGACACAGCTGGTGTGCGTTTGGGACACAGCTGGAGTGCGTTTGGGACACAGCCGTGGAGACTCTCTGAACCACACGACCCTGACACCCCGGGCAGAGACAGAGGGGCCGTGCTGTTCTCGTCCTGCCCACTTCCTGTTTAAAGACTTCGTAATTACTGCAGTGTGTAGTCTATTGAAATGAGACACAGCCGCTCTCCTCCCCTCCACCCTGATCCCTATCAGCTCCCCGAGTGAACGCTGGTCAAACTGAACACAGCTGAGCTCCAACTGAGGCATAGTGGGGTTGGGGAGGAGACCTGTCCGTCTATCAGTTTGTCTCTCTCTCTCTCTCTCTCCCCCATCTGTCTCTCTTTCAGTCTTACTATCTTAATCTCTGTCTGTCTCTCAGTCTATCTCCATCTCTCTCTGTAGTACTAGCTGTCTCACTCTGTTTCTCTTCCTGAGGGTCTCTCTCTCTCTGTCTCTCTCTTTATGTCCAACTCACTCTGTCTTCCTCAATTTCTGTCTCTCTGTCTGTGTCTCTCTCCACTTTCCTCTCTTTATATCTCACGCTCTTTCTGTCTCTCACTCCATCTTGCTTCATGCGGCTTTCTGTCTCTCTCTTTGTCCATTTGATTTTGGTTCATTCTCTGTGTCTCTCAGTCTCACACTCAGTCTCACTCTCAGTCTCACTCTTGTCGTTCAGGAGGAAATTACTGTTGTCGTAACTCTTTCTACACCGAACACAGTGTGGTTAAACTAAAGTACAAACTGTGACGCTCTGTTATGCGCCAATGCTCCCTAAACACACACACACACACACACACACACACACACACACACACACACACACACACAGAGAGAAACAGACAGACAGACAGAGACAGACGAACAGATAGACAGAGAGAAAGAGAGAGACAGACAAACAGACAGAGATAGAGACAGACAGACAGAGAGAGAAAAACAGACAGAGGCAGACAGAGAGAGAGACAGAGAGAGAGAGAAACAGATAGACAGACAGAGACAAACAGAAAGAGAGAGAGAGAAACAGATAGACAGACAGAGACAAACAGAAAGAGAGAGAGACAGATAGACAGACAGAGACAAACAGAAAGAGAGAGAGAAACAGATAGACAGACAGAGACAAACAGAAAGAGAGAGACAGATAGACAGACAGAAAGAGAGAGAGAGAAACAGAAAGAAAGAGACAGACAGAGAGAGAGGGGGAGAGAGAGAGACAGAGACACAGACAGACAGACAGACAGACAGAGAGAGAGATAGACGGACAGACAGACAGACACAGAGAGAGACACAGACAGACAGAGAGAGAGAGACAGATGGATGGACAGACAGACAGACAGACAGACAGACAGACACAGAGAGAGACACAGACAGACAGAGAGAGAGAGACAGACGGATGGACAGACAGACAGACAGACAGACACAGAGAGAGACACAGACAGACAGACAGAGAGAGAGACACAGACAGACAGAGAGACAGACAGAGAGAGAGTGAGAGCTGGTATGTTTGATGTCTCATATCTCTTCACCTTATAATTCAAGATTCAAAGGTTGCTTTATTGGCATGACAAATACTGACTATTTCCAAAGCACGATTACAGAAAAAGAATAAAGTGAATAAAATAGAAGTAAGAATAAACTACAAAAAATAGAATAAGGCAAATAATATATATAATAATATTATATAATATATGTAATATAAGAATAATCTCATTCCAAAATGCCGAAGGAAGCAGGAAGTAGGAAATAAACATTAAAAGCATTTATCTGACTTTTTTGTCCATAATTATCAAACAAGTTCTGAGAAATCTCGTCTTTGCCCTTATCCTGGTGTGGTGTAGCAGTATGGAGCAGTGATGTAGCAGGGGTGTAGCAGTGATGTGACTAACACAACTTGTGAAGAGAAACATTACTGAATGAGCTGGCGCTGAAGGAGACAGTGCGCATGCGCGTGCGGTTTACCACGAAAAGAAACTAAAGGAAATCTCGTTTGCTTCTTTCTGTTTGTCCAAAGCGTCACTTCTCACACTCAGGAGACATGGACACTGCCGAAGAGCTGGCGATGTGTGGCCACTGGTGAGTGGGAAGCTGTTCATGTATCTGTAAATGTACCTAATGCTGGTTTATTCTCGCTTGTTCATGTGTGTGTGTGTGTGTGTGTGTGTGTGTGTTTGGGCGGTGGGTTCCAGTCCCTGGTGTCTGAGGGCTGACGGGGGCTTTGTGTGGAACACAGACTGGGGACATGTTCGGGGATGTCTGATTACTGAAGTCCACATTTGTAAACGACTTAAACATTGAACACGTAAACACCATGTCGTCCTGAGTACACAGATAGGACGTCATGTGCAGTCTGAAATGAAAACGAAAGTGCGGCGGAAAGAGCTGACCTCACACTCAGAGTAAACTCAGACTGAACCAAATCAACAAACAGGAAAACTCCTCAACAACTTCACTACTGCTTGGCAACTGTAAGAAACTCACTAACTAACTAATTAACTAATAAATCAATAATAATAATAATAAAATAATTATAATAATAATAATTATAATAATAATAATAATAATAAATCAATACAATAAAAATATATAACAATAATTAACTAATAAATATATGAACGACCTGGTGGTTAGCCCTGTCGCCTCACAGCAAGAAGGTCCCGGGTTCGATCCCCGGGGTCCACCTGGGCGCCTTTCTGTGTGGAGTTTACATGTTGTCCCCGTGTCCATGTGGGTTTCCTCCGGGTACTCCGGTTTCCTCCCACAGTCCAAAGACATGCACAGAGGGGATTAGACTAATTGGCTACTCTAAATACCTTTGGATATCCTCCAAAAACACTCCAGGGTCGAAAAGTAAAATTTTCAAGTATTTCAATTAGCACCAGTGAAACTGTTGTCTTATCTTCCTTATCATCATATTTTATCTCACAAACAAATGGAGCGATCTACAGAGTGAAACGTGCCGGTGCGGGTAAAGGAAATACAAACACTCTTAGAACGCCGTTTGACCAATCAAAGTCGTGGACTGGAACTAACTGTCGGAAAATTTAATTTTTGTGACCTGTTTGGAGAATGATTTCTTGGATTTATTGGTCGGTTCTGTATTTTTCATAATTCCTGGGAGAAGTTAGTGGCTGTGTGTTGTGATGACGTCATAGGTGGATGCCATTATTGCTAGTAGTAAATATTTCAGGGATCTCAAAGTTAAGGGATAATGATCAGGTTAAGCTCCTAAACACAAAAGAGTGCAGCACAGCGATGCAAATGAAATGCATTGCATTAGCAAGGTACATTCAGTAAACGTTTATTGTGTAAAGAACCAAACCTGTGATTGATAGTAACTGTCTTTTCATCGAACAGATCGAGCGACTTAAAAGTTTTGCTATTCTGCGTGTACTGTTTTCTACGTGTCAGTAATCAAAAGCAATATTAAAACAAAATTCTGTACTTTTCTTTTACTTTTTTATTAGTCTGATTCTCCATAATTTAGTGAAGTACTTTATAAACATTATCAAGCACATCTGTCTGAAATGTTCATGGAAACGTCTATATAATACCATGATAACCTGTTTAGTGTTGAGTTTCAGTATTTTTTAGTGTTGATTTTGGATGAACATAGTTCCTGTAAGACTGTGCTTCAGCTTTAATATTCGCTCACCATCTCTTCACAGCAATAAAGAGGTTGTAAAGACGAACCTTCCCATGCACGAAGCTCACTGCCAGCGTTTCCTGTGTCTCTGCCCCGACTGTGACGAGCAGGTGCCTAAGGATCATCTCGACGAACATCGAGAGGAACAGCACACTCCGGTCACTAACATGACACACTTCCAAAATGCTATTATTTCTGCCTACTGAAATATCTCTGATATTAATTTGTGAACTATCCATTATAGGTAAAATGCAAGGAGTGCAATATGAAGATGGAAAAATGCAAGCTAGCCGATCATGAAGTAAATGCCTCACCGTATATGCATACATTCAGTCCAAAGAAGTCCGAGGAAGGAAAAAAAATATTACAGATGTGTCTCTTTCTTTCTTTCTTTCTTTCTTTCTTTCTTTCTTTCTGTCTGTCTGTCTGTCTGTCTGTCTGTCTGTCTGTGTGTGCCACTTTCAGGCAAACGAATGCACAGAGAGGCGTCAGAGTTGCGAGTACTGTCAGCTAGATCTGCCTTTGAGCAGTCTGAAAGAGCATGTCGTGACTTGTGGGAGTCGGACCGAGCGCTGTGAGGACTGTAACCAGTATGTCATCCTGAAAGATCGCCTTCAACACGCTCAGATCTGCACTTCTGAGGACATCAGCTTCCAAAGTGAGTCTGTCTTTTTGTTTTGTCTGATTGGCTCGGATGAAGGTCTGGTGCGTTTTGACATCTTTTTGGGATGTTACATCACACAGGAGTATAAGACAGGACTCCACTTCCTGTTTAAAGAACAAATATTTTATGGAGTAGAGTTAAAAAAAAAATTACAGATTGGTTCTGATTTTGCTTGTGAGAACAACTGTGTTCCTGTTTACAAGCATGGATTGTGGTTACTCTGGTTACTGTGATTGGATTTAAGTTTTTGTATTTACGTATGTTAAAAATGGGGGCAGCACGGTGGCTTAGTGGTTAGCACTGTCGCCTCACAGCAGGAAGGTCCTGGGTTCGATCCCCAGGGTCAACCTGTGTGTCGTTCTGTGTGGAGTTTGCATGCCCCCCCCATGTTTGTGTGGGTTTCCTCCAAGTACTCCGGTTTCCTCCCACAGTCCAAAGACACGCACTGAGGGGCTTAGGACTCTAAATTACCTGTAGGTGTAAATGTGAGTGTGAATGGTTGTCTGTCTCTGTGGTGGATTGGTGATCTGCCCGAGGTGTGCCCCACCTCTCGCCCGAAGTCAGCTGGGATTGGCTCCAGCTTCCCCCCCAAACATGACTAAGCGGCAGAAGATGAATAAACGATGTGTTAAAAATTATATTCTATATAGTAACAAGCTATATTAACAATTATACAGTTTACAGCCGTCAAAAGTTAGTAATGTTATAAACATACTATTTACCTGCTATATATTAGACTATATATTAGATTGGGGGGGGGTTGTACTTTTTTTTTAAATGTGTGATCAAAGAATATCCAGGTAAATTAAAAATTGTTACAAATAAAATATTATACATACAGAAATAAATAATTAATTACGATAAATAGAAACAGTAATTCCTTTTTTTTTTTTGGAAATCTGTAAAAAAAAAAATTGTTTAGTCAACAATTGACAGCAATTAAAATGAAGAGCGATTAAACCGTTTCCCCTGATAAACAGAAAAATTAGAAACTGTAATAAAGTATTTTTAAAATTGCTAATGAAGGCACATTCTAAGTAACTACAGTACTACAATTTTAATTGGATTATATTTTTCATTGTTTTTAAGACATTTTGATTAAGGCATCTGGTTTAAAAACAAATGTAAACAGTGAAGTTATTGACTATGAATAAATGTATTCGTCATTCAAAATAGATTTTTAATGAAAATTAAAACATTTACCCAAATGAGTCATTTTCTTTTCTTAAGAAGCTTGAAGAACCAAAAAAAAGAAACAAAACAAAAAAAAAAAAACTCCTTCTGGGTGAAGAGTCTCATGCGAGTGTGTAAATCTTCATCAGAAATACTGATAATGATTTAAAATAGAAAATAAAAAAAATAAAAATAAAAAATAAAATAAAAAATTTGATTTCACTCTCTTTTTGGCCAGTGCATCATTCCATATATGTTTCTCAGCATTTATATTATTATTATTATTATTATTATTATTATTATTATTATTATTATTATAAATGAGTAGAAAATAATCCAAATGGAGCTCTACTGTCAGCAGGGGGGTGTACAAACATTTGATTGATCGTGGATTAAAAATACAAGGTGGTTGGAAAATTGTATCTGTTTTCTGAGCCTTTTAATTCCGCAGTCTCGATTAAGATAACGTAAAAATGATTATAGGTGCGTTATTTGGATCTAATTCTCACAAATCTTTGTCAGAAAACAAACGAGGAGATAATGCATGCGTGGTATTCAACAATTAATGATGGTTCAGGCATGGGTTCAATGATGTAAGGCAGACTCGAAATCGAGAAAACAGGCAGGGATTGAATACACAAATGAACTCACTATCATGGGCAGAAACCAAAAGGGCAGTAATCCAGAAAACAAACAGGGTCATACACGGTAAAGCCCACTCAGAAACAAACAAAGGCTTGGCACTAGTGACACAAATATGGCTTAACTGTTGTTCACAAAGAGGTATTTCTACTAAGTGTGTATAAAAAGTCTTTACCGTGAAACGTGGCATTAATTGCAATAAGAACTTGGGTGATTCAGATCTTGGGAAGTCGGCCATGTCGTCCTCCTCCATGGCCGCCTGGAAAAAGGAGTCCATGTCAAAATTCAAATCCGAATCACTGGACTCCAAGGCCTCCATGTTTTCAGTGGGCAAGTGCTCTTGGGAATCGTACCTAGAAAGTGTGTTTATGATGAACTAGGCCTCTGAGTGTCTATGAGCAGGAGTGTAGGTGCAGGGAGTTTGTGGACATGACAATATCCCAGTTGGCCCAGCTGAACATCGTGACATACTTTTTTACTACTACAGCTTTTATGAGGTTTTTTTTGTAGACATTGTACACATAAAAGTTTTTATGGTGGCGGGTGGCTAGCAACCATATACTGTATATGACAATACCATATCATATGTGATAGAAATGTTTTCAGATATTATGAAATGATATTTCAGTCACCCACTTCTAAAAGCCCTGTTTTGTTTTGTTTTGTTTTTTTTGGCCATTTTAGCTAAATCCTTTAATAGAACCGTAAAGCACCTGCCAGCAAACTCTCTGCAGGAGGATGAGGTACTGTTCTCTCAGTATAATGTTTCATTATTGGATACATGTTTACATTGTGATTTAATTCACCCCCTCGATACACACACAGATCGATGAGCGTGTGGCATACGAGTCGCAAGATCACAGGCTTAGCCAGGCCGCCAACTCTAAGCCTGAAGACCAGACTCTGTCGCTGTCGGCCCTGCAGAAGAAGAAGAAGCAGAATGAGAAAATGGCCTGGAGAGATGAGGATCAGATCAGCACCTGTCCACACTGCCATCTCGCGCTGCCAGTAAACACGCTGCAGTGGCACGAGGTACTGATGAGATACGCATCACGGCGTCGGACCTAAGCTAGACCATACGGCTGAGCTGGATAAATAATGCATGTGTTCAAAGTGGTGATTTGTCTTTATTCAAGGGCAAATGCAGACTTGCTGAAGGTCTGAAAAGGCTGGGTGAGGCAGAGGATGCAAGTGTGAAGAAGTGAGAGAGTAATCTGTAAGTGGTATGTGTCCAAATAATGCTAGACATCTTTTTTCTCTGTCACCCTGATAAATTATTATTATTATGATTATTATTATTATTTCTTCACAGCTCGCCTGGCAGACTTGCTTTCAGAAACACAGATGACGACATCAAACCCGATTTTTTATAAATCAAGTGTATTTTTACTCTCTTCATAGATTTGTAAAGATCAAATAAAAAGCAAGATTGTGGGCTAGCCTATTTATTGCATGTGAAAATGATGTGTTTGTTAGCTTTATCAAATGATATGAGGTTTATTAAATAAAAAAAGATTTAAGCTGTGTAACACTTTGATAGATGACAAGTTACCGAATGAAAATTTAGGCATGAAGATAACTGCACATGTACGATAGGAAGATGTGCAAAAAAGAAAGTAGAATCATATTTCAGTTGTGAACTATGGAGTAAACACAGAAGAAATGCTAGCCAGGTAATGAATTTGGAAAATGAATTGATCATGGTTTTGTAAATTGCTTTGCAAAATATTTTGACTAGCACAAATTTTTATTTGGAAATGTATATATTTTTAGCTTGTTCCTAACAATGATCTATCTATACTATGCGATAGATAGATAGATAGATAGATAGATAGATAGATAGATAGATAGATAGATAGATAGATAGATAGATAGATAGACACAAATGGATATAAACCAGGATCCCACTATTGTGAAATATGGAGATCACATGGTACTTAATCATAAACTTAAAGTATCACTGTCGAATGAATTATTTATCTTTTTTGTTTACTTCCTCATACGATAGTGCCGTTAAATTCTCGATTCTGATTCGTCAAGAGGTATTGCTTTATTTTCTATAATAGCTGCAAATCACAGGTTTACATTAAAGCACTTGTTCTAATAAGTTCCTGTTTCTATGGTAACACGTTGGATTAACTTGAGGCTAGCTTTAAGTTTTTATAGTGTTGTCATTAACAAAATAAAACATTTTCATTGATCTTATTGCTTCATGTCTTTAAGTATTGATGGAGTATCATTTCTCTTTACTTAATTGCACGGTTCTTGACATAATATGGATTACTACAGTTGTGGAGTAGAGCTATTTACTATATAACAACACGACCTTGACACAACACATCTAATGACCTCAAACGCATTAAGAAGGCAAGAAATTCCACTAATGAACTTTTGATAAGACTCGCCTGTTAACTGAAAAGCATTCTAGTTGATGGGACTTCAAGAAGCTGCTTAAGATAATGGCAGTAGTGTGTCATTGAGGTAAACGCCACTGACTTTGAAGAGTCTAAAATATGAAATTTTGTTTACCGCAAAATTTTTTGTGATTTTTTTTCTCCAATTAATTTGGGTATGTGGTATATTTTTATTCATTTTAATTGTAGCCAGATGGTTGGCTTGGTGATTAAGGGCCAGAAAGTAGGGGTGTTACTACTAGGGGTTTAAAGCTACTCAAAGTGTAAAATTACAACATACCATACCAATAACAAACACCTTGCTTCATAATTGAGGAGAGAAAACACAGACCTTTAATGAGGTAACTAAATAAGGGGGACACAAAACAGGTGTGCACAATCAAGGGAGCAAGTGGAACAAAAGAAGAATTAAAAAAAAAAATTAAATAAAAGATGTGCGAGGATGACCTCTGGTGATCCGGGGTAGAAATTGTCAATGGTGGACATGAAAAACATGTAGAAAATCTCTCTGGGCATCAATAACCGTCATGAGGCCATAGATGAGGAGTTGTTATCGTGGAGGTGGTCACCATTTGGAGCAACCTCACCTACCTAGAGGTCTGGGCTTTCCTGGATATCACCTTCTGGGGGACTTCTCCAGAAACATCTGGAGAGCAGATGTTTCCTTGAGAGCATAAAGGTATGTCGAGACTGTGAATGTTCACAATTATAGTGGACCTTTGGTTCACGAACTTAATTTATTCTGAGACTCGATTTGTTCGCGACCTGAGTCAATTTTTCCCATTGAAATGAATGTAAATCCAATTAATGTGTTTCAGTCAAAAACATGTTTTTAAAGTGTATTATGGGTTTATGTGTGGCAATAAAACATAGAATAAAAGTAAAATAACTTTAATTATAGAAAAATAAACCGAAATGAAATAAACAGATGATTTTAATGCACGTTACCTTTGCGGTAGACCTACGTAGGCGTAGGTGGACGGTGGCGGTTCTCATGATTTGGGATTCTTTATTTATTTCAACTGTTATACGCTTAGGCGTCTTACTCCGAACGAAAAAAATGCGTTGAAAACGTTCACACCACGAGTGCTTGACCAGAACCTTAAGGTTTGTGCCACGAAGCGTGGGTTGGCTGCATGTAAGTCGGTCGAGGATTTGTTCGTTGGTCGGTACAAAATATGTTCGTGAATTTAGTTTGTACATCAATTTGTTCACCATCCGATGCATTCGCGAGCCGAGGGTCCACTGTATGTTATATAACATTCACTGTATAGTACATCTTTTTTTTTAACATAGTACAGTATGTTCTCAGTGCCTAAACCAAAGCTGTGTCCCAATTCTCAGAGTCTCAATTAATGGACACTTTTGCACTGATCTAATGTCAGAGTGGCATAACGTTCCAGCTTATCCTGGCGTAACATTCCAGCTGAGACCCCACCATCTGCAAATGAGGACATTACATTTCCCCCCAACTACATTGTATGTATTTGCTTGTAAGATCCTCATATAAGGACCACTGGGTATTACTCTTTGGCCAAACTTCTTCCTGTTTGGAAACAGTCATCAAGTTCAATAGTTATAAGTTACTAAAAATCAGGAACAAATCAAGAATAAGCAGTAACGCGGCGTATGAATGAAGAACTTGTGAAGTTGGCTATTAAAAAAAGCACAAGTGTTCTGTTTGTGTTGCTTTGTTTGGCGACTTTTTGGCCCTTATCATGGCTCCTAAAAGAGCGAGTCTTCAGATGGTAGTGCTTCAACAAAGAGGAAAGCCATCACGATGGAACTGAAATTAAACATTGTAAAGAAATCAGAAAAGGGAGAAACAGCTACGGATATCGATTTTTCTGTTCCTACAGTGCAGTGTACAGTACTGTCATGGATCCGCTCCGCACGACGCAAGGAAGATGCTCTCTTCTGGGATTTCCTCTCCTGCGCCACGTCATGTATCATGCGTGCACTCCAGCTTTGTTTATTGCTTAATTTCCAAGACATAGACTCACCCATTCATATACTCCTTGCAAAGCATTAGCTTACTTTTGTGACTCCTGCCAAACCTTCTCGTGTTTGCCGGTTCTGAACTTTGGGCCTTTTTTTTCTCCGATTTCTGGAGACATTTATTTTCTCCTTTGTTCGTCTGTTTGCCGCTCACCTGACCTGTTTATGTTTTTGACCCTGATTTTGCCTACAGTTTATATACCTTAGCCTTGGATTATAATGAACCCGTTTTGGGACATTAGAGCTGTCTCCTGCCTGCACACGTGTCCACCTAAACCCCACAAGCCTGACAAGTCTAGTATATTTATGTCCTTTTCCTTTTTCTGTGGCTTAGTTGTGTTTTTATGTCTAGATTATGGTTTTATAACTGTGTTAGGATAGGGAAGTGATTTAGGCCAGGGTGTGTTTCGACTTACACCAAAAAGCGGGTTACATCACTGTTGTAGGAACAGAACTGGGTCACAACCCAAGGACCCACTGTATTTGATGCTATGTGTTCAAAGTGGTCTACTACTGTATACCACATGCTTTAGGTGCGCGCTCTTGCTTTAAAAATGGGAATAGATAACCACTGTTGAAGTGTGTGTCCATTTTTTGGGGCTCCTCTGTAGATCTCTCTTTCACCCCTCACTTTTCAAACCAACATCAAATTTCCGTCTTATAGGAAGACTTTATATAGCATTTAGAAACTGCATTAAAACGGCCAAGCCCGGGGCAACATTCATAAACGGGTTTATTTCCTATTTCATAGTTTACTTCTTCAGAAGTCATGAATGGTGATTGGCTGACGGATCTGAGAGCAGATCACTTCGTCTATGTACAGCGAGTTCGATTTGACCTGGATCTCCTCCTCCAGGAGCAGCTGGCTTCTGGTCAGGGCTCTGAGCTGTATCTCGGCCCCGGACAGACCCTCTTTCAGCCTGTGATGCACAGAAACAATGGGTGAAAGTGTTTCAGGATAATTAATCACTTCACACAGGGAATAAAACACTTGGTGGTGTGCAGTTATAGGAAAACAATCAGTGACGGTGATCTGACACAGTTACCATTACATATAATTAATTATTTTCATATAAAATCATGTCCAGAATTGCTTTACATGTCTTATACCACAGCAAACTACCAACAGGAAGCTTTTTTAAATTTGTTAATGAATGTCACATCAATTTTTTTACTAGTTTATAGTTACATTTCATGTCAAACATCCATAAACCATGAAAGTTTTTTCCTCTTACCACTTATATACATTATAAACACCATTAACTGTAAGCACTGACAATGGAGACTCCTTCCACAAAATGTTTTTTTTTAATCTGTTGTACTATTATTAGTCTTAAATGATATTAAGTGTTCCTGTGAATGATCTGTTGCTTTAGATAAAATAGTATATTAAAACAGCTGCGTTCATTTAGAACTGTGATCTGCAGCTGCAATAATGTCAGAGCTGCTGTCATGGAGAATTAATCAATGACTTCAACACCTTCTCTTCAAAAAATACAGAAAGACACCAGTCTAAATCGTCAAACTCAGATCAAACAGGTTACACTACAATACCGGTGCAATTCAGGAAGCTGATCATTTGCCACTGAGCGACTACACTAAACAGTACAACCCGCAGTGAGTTATTCTCTCTTTCACCTGGTGATGAGGCTCTTGAGCTGTTGCACTTCGGACAGCAGGCCTGTGTGAGTGTGATCGTTGCACAGCTCGACTCTGGGCCGCTGACTGCGCGCGTGCAGCCGGGTCTGCGCCACCATCAGCGGCCCTTCTTTTTCAGCGACGGCCGCTTTCAGAGCTTCCAGGTTCTGCTCCTGGCTCGCAATCTCCGCAAGCAGCTTTAAAAGACAGGAAGCAGGAAGCAGCGGGTGGTTATTATTTCACTCACAAATTAAAATGAACTATTTTGCTGGCTCAAATGAGGCTTAAAGGGTCTGGAACAGCATGCGATTGAATTTTCAAAAGGCTTCCTACAAAACAGAGATTTTAAAATCCAATTTAACAACTTGTAAATTCTCTGTGAAGTGGGTTGTTTTGTAATAATGGGAAGAAACAATGTGCACCTTGCTCAGTTGATCTTCTAGCCCCGCTTTGGCATCTCTGATCTCGTGTATGCGCAGCGTCAGGGCCGAACTGGTGGCCTCGTGCTGCCTGAGCATGTCTGCCGCTGTCTGACCCAGGAGGTTCTCCACTAGCGCCCGAAGAGACACTGAATTATTCCTCTCCTTCTCTGCCTTACTGATGTTCACAACAGAGAACGTCTCCCATTCCTGAGGAGTCACAGCGAGTCTGAAAAGAAAAATGAAGTACTGATGAGAAGAGACAGTGGCATATCAAAATACTTAAAGATGTCTATTTAAACATTTTTCTTTGCTAATTAATTGCTACTAACAAAACACTGTCATAGTGATGCATTTAAAAGACTTGATGCAAGATGATTAACAAAACTAAACCTTTCAGGGAACACGAGAATAAAAAGTTTCATAGTGAATAAGGAAGCATTAGTTTCATTAGTTTCATAGTGAACATTTGGAAGCATGCTGTTATGGGAAAACTATCAACAACTGGGTGCTGTGATGGAGCAGAGTTAACGTTACCATCCGAAGTTGATTTTTTTGTAACAGCAGCATCTCTTGATGTCGTTTGGCAACAAGTACAAATTTTCATTTATTAATTAATGAATGCCATGTCAGGATTTTAATGGTTTGTGATTATGTTTGTGAAAAAAAGCTTCTACAGCTTTCACCATCTGACGCCTGCAAAGTGCCGACCCCTTCCCTACATCCTAAATAAACATCTCCTGAGAAAAAACTTCTTAAATGTCACTTTATTACTTGTTTATTATTATATTTAGATCAGATCATGCTGCTCATCCACCATACAAGTCCTTGTCAATGAGCTGTCACTATAGAAATGCTTTTAAAACAGCACATCATCAGAAACCTGAATATCAGCGGTACTACTACGACATTTGCTCCTGTGTTAGAAGATTAACCAACACCTTCTAAGCAATACGACTTGAGAAATCAACACTATGTGGTCAAAGAAACTATGAAAAAATAAATGAAATATGATAATAAAGTAAATATATTTAATAAAGTCATATAAATTACATAATAATATACCTTGGTGGTACCTTGACGTACGAGTGACCCAGATTACGACATTTCCGAGATACGCGGTTGATGTCGGGTTATTTTTTGCATTGGGATACGGCAGTTTTTTGGGATGCAACATTTCATCACGTTTCATGCGGCCCGCTGCCATTACGCGTTCCCGTGTCCCAGTCTGCCCCAAGCCGACCTACAGATCACGTTTCAAGCTCGCTGAGTAAGCATCAGCGCAGCATTTCTCGCTTCGTTTTGTGTTCTTTGTGCCGTTTTGAACTTTATTTGTCCTGTACCCTGTATTTTCATCATGGGTCCTAAGAAAGTGAGGAGCAAAGCTGGTTCTGAGAAGAAGAAGAAGCCACTTACCTTAGATATAAAGCGGGAAATCATTGAAAAACACGCTCAAGGTGTGTGTGCATCACGGACTTGTGCGAGGAGTACGGGCGGAGTAATTCTACCGATAAGTTAAGTTTAGCGCTAAAGTGTAGCATGAGTTTAGCGATACGAAAAGTGTAGAATAAATTTAGCGATGTTCTGTAAGCGTATAGCAAGTGTTCAGTTTGTGACAGAGGGCGACGAACGTCACGTGAACAAACCTCCTCCCACCACTAACGTCAGTCCTACACCTCACTGCTCCGCCTCCATCACCGCTTCGTGATCCTTGAGGTAAAGTACACTTAATAAAACCAGTTTATTTCTTTACATTCACTTTTATTATGTTTTATTATTGTTTTATACATTTTTTGTTATTTATATAGGACATTTATTTTATTTAAAATCATATAACAAACGAAATTGGTGTGTTTTGTTGGGGGCTTGGAACGAATTATTAGGAATTCCTTTCATTTTAATGGGGAAATTCGATTTGTCTGATGACACTCTTGACATATGACCTTGCTCCTGGAACGAATTAATGTCGTTTGTCAAGGTACCACTGTATATGCAATGTAATGCAACACTATCCTAAAATAAAGCTTTACTCCACGGAATGTTACTGGTGGCTACGGATAATACAGAGCATTGATTATTTTAAAGCATACTGACAAGGACAAGTTACTGTAGTGAATCTAAATCCTCTGTATGTCTTTACCCCCCATCAGCACTCTGTCCGGCTCCAGCCTGCTCCTCAACGCTGGCCATGGTGCTGCTGAGCAGGGAGCAGAAATCGTCAATGCGTTCACCCTGACATTTATCCCGCAGGTCTTTCTCCAGGCAGTATTTGGCTGAGCGGTTGAGTCTGGAAAAGAATGGGAAAAAAAAAACAAAACTGAGAAACAGATTCAACTTCCATTCTCTATTTAGCTTTACTCATATATTTTTTTTTAATTAAAAAAAAAAAAAAAAGTTACTCAAAATGAGGTTTTCTCATTTTTGAGGCCCAGACATGGCTCAGTCTCTGTTCCTCTCGTCTCGTCTTCTACCGCTTTGTCTGTTCCTGTGATTACCCAAATTCACCTGATTTGCTCGATGATCTGCTCCACAGTGCGCTGAAGGAGAGCCATCACTCCCTCAGTTACGTCCTTTTCCTTCAGGAGCTCCTTCTCCACCTCGTCATGAACCAGGTCTATCTCCACACGCTTCTGCCTGAAGAACGCTCACAGATATCAGCATTCTCAAAGGAGACAACTAGCTATGATTGGTTTGAAATTCCTTGCAAGTTGGATTAGCATCTCACCTCTCGTTCAGACAGTCCAAAGTGGCTTGGAGAGGCTCAGAACAACTCCCCAGAGCTCTCTCCACTCGGTTCTTCATAGTCAGGAGCAGATCAATCTCCTGCACTATCTCGTGCAGTTTCTGCTCCAGCTCCTGCCTCCAGAACTTAATATCTTGGAGTCTCTGTTCTAAGAGAAACACACACACCTCTCATTTCATATCAGACAGCATCATCCAGTAGCTCTGTAATAAAGCATTCTCTGATTGCTTTCATGGCACACTTACCCAGACTGTTCTTAGCGTCCTGCTGCATGCGTCTCACCGACTTCTCGCTCTCCTCTATCAGTCTCTTACAATCGTCCGTGAGTCGCTCCGAGCGTGCTCGCTCAGCTTCTGCGTTCCTGAAGTGCACCTGGTTCGCATGTTTCCACTCTGAAGGCAGAAACTTAGGAGGTGCTTTTGATACCTGAGACATTTTACTGTGGAAAAACATACAGCTCGATTGATGAAATGGTTTCTGTATTTTAAAAGATCAGAACAACAATACTCCAGGTCTAATAAATAACCAAATATTGTAGGTTTTAATGACGAGATTTAATAGAATAAAGCTGTAATTATAACACCCCCCCAACTATAAAGTATAAAGTTTGAGAACTCTGGACACTGTTTAAAATAGCTCAAGGCACTTATTTACTATTTTGACAGAATAATTTAGCTATGAACTGACAACAAAATGCTGATTCCTGTGACTGTTTAACATAATCCAGTTTCGCCAAATTAGGTTTTTTCTGATTATTAGTCTGATTCATGTTTAATAATGTGGCTATTGGCATAATCATATTACAATCATGGTTTAAAAGAGGATTAAAGGGATTAAAGGATTAAATAAGTTTTAAATTTTAAAAACTTAAAAAGAATTGTGTAAGTTTAATTTTTATTCATGTTGTGCTACATCACATCATCGAAAATGATGAATATTTTGATGCCTGGTTTATATTATTTATATTATTATTCTTATTAAAAGCATCACCCGGGATTCATTTTTAATCATCGGGATGGATTCTCCAGTTCAAGAAAGTGTCATCAGTAATGGTGGATAACTAACATTTTTAACTTTGTTGTTGTTGTTGTTTTTATTGTTTTTCCCCCATCTAATACATGCTTCTTGTTTTTTTTTTTTTTATTAAATCCACTTCAGTTACAAGATTGTAACTGTGTATATAGTTAATACTGTGTGTGTGTGTGTGTGTGTGTGTGTGTGTGTATAAATTCTTTTCGTGTTTGAAACGGAAATGACGTACAACCACAGGACATATTATACGCGCGTATGAGCAGAAACAGCCTCACTAGCGCTTACATTTTAACCAACCACTTCGTTTGTGGACACCATTTTTATATCGTCTTTACAAATTGTAAATTATATATTTGTGTGACAGTTATTTCACTGATATTGAAAAGAAGTAAACACCTATTTGGTAAGCAATCATTTAAGAAAACTTTGATGTAAATATATAAAATTTAAAACTTTTCACGTTTGAAACGGAAATGACGTATTACCACTTTTGTTGAAAAATAAAATTGGTTATTAACAAACTTATTTTATAAATACTGCATTTTATTTTTTTCCCATGCACTCAGTGAGTGAGGCCACTGGGGAATCAGCTAGTTTGTTTTTAAAAATGGCTTAAAAATGTAACCCCTGATGATTACACAGTTGACCAGTTTTAAAAGCAGATTACAGTGTAAAATTGATTGGTTCATGTTTTTAATAAGAATTTAAAGTTATAATCGGTGTATGAGCTCTGATTAGCTCTAAAGTTTCTTCCTGTTTTGAGTTTATTTGAGCCAGAAGGCTAACTTGGATTTCAATATTAGTACTACCTTGCAATAAATTGACATTCGGTTCGTTTAAATGATGAACTAAACAAAAATAACATTATATACAACGTCTTAAAGGATTAAATTCACTTACCTGGATGATTAAAGTGTGCAAAAGTACTGTAATTAAGTCAATGTACAGGCGCTAATCCCAGCGCACCGGCTTTAACTCTCCAGCCAGGAAACAAACGGTTGCCATAGCAACATCACAGCCAGTTCCGTTATTATGTGGGGGCGGGACAACATGTCCGTTGCTATGGAAACCAATATCACGCCGGGAAATGGGGCGGAGATATGACGAACAAGAGTCCGTATGCAATGCTTTTAATTGTATTTATTTATTTATTTATTTATTTTTTTTTTCTTTCCAAAGCAGAAAGAGCATCCAACACTGATCAGCTTCAAAAACGCCCCTTCATGTGGTCCTAACTGGCCAGTGCCTGGTCAAATCTGTTAACATTCTCAAACAGGAAGCCCTCTTCAATCACTGCTCGTGACTCAGGAACCTACAAGATAAAATGTGACGTTCAACCCCATACTAGCAGGATCATGTTGACAATAATCAGTTAAAAAGGGAATATTTAAAGTACTGTGTACACAGACATCTGAAAAGTATACAGACACCACTCATTACACCATTTTATCTAGGCAGACACCGCCTGGTGCTTTAAACTCATTAATATATTTTATTATTTTTCATTTCAGATTGCAGTAAATTAATAGTTTAGAGCAGCTAGCGGTGTGGCGAACACCATACGCAAAAGAGTTGTGTGATTTTCAAAAAGTTTGTATTGTGGGTCAGTCTGAGGGTCAACTTAGCCAGCGTATGACTGCACAAAACCTTGGGAGTCCTCTTGCTACAGTCAACAGGGTGATTGTATAATTCATAAACAAAGGAAAGGAATCAACAGAATCCCGCTCAGGTCGGCCTGGACCCTCTGACACGTGTTTTTGCCTTTTTTCTTGCTGTAAAAAGTCCATGTTGTAAGGCACTGATGCGGCCGTTTGCTCCAAGTGAATCGGAGTACTTTGTAGTGGTTTAATAATTAGGAACAGAATCATTTCATTAGGAGTCATTGACTCAGATTCATTTAACTGAATCCAATATTAAAAGATCATTGATTCTTAGTTAATTACTATTACTTTTTGACTTTCCATCTATGTTTCAGGATTTGCTCAAACAGGCATTTAAAGTTCTATCTACCTATCCAGCCAGTCTGAGGAGGTGATAAGAGGCCAGATGTAGAGTCATGGGGAGCCATGGGAACCTCAGAGATAAAACAATGGGATGAATGGTCAATTAGCATGTGACTGACCATTGAAGTGAGACACCCCTGGTGTGATCATCCTAAACAAAAGGCACATAGGTATACTTGCAGACATACTGGAGCCAAGGACCCAGGTGTCACGCAACAAGCAAACAGTTAAAACGTTGCAGAGGCTGACATAGTTTAAATGGAGAATTGATAAAAGAAGGTAGTTTAATTAAATGTAGTAGGAAAGACTATAATTAAATGAGTTGTGCATCATGAAATTGTTTTGTGTGTGTGTATATATATATATATATATATATATATATATATATA
>JAQLOM010000003.1:3071208-3083205 GCA_030068315.1 Chrysichthys thysi
AGAAGTATAAAGATGAACTCATCAAGACCTAACACAAAACAGGTGAACACCATCAGGTAACAAACTAAAGACACAAACTTATTCAGGTGAAAAGTTATTTCTCCAGGTCTGTACATTTATCAAGCATCACAGGCAAACTAACCAGACTAATGCTGGAAAAGTGAACTGGAGCTTGGAAAAAAGCTGAAAAACTATACACACCACCAAGTTGACACACCACTGGCTTCCAAATCAGTATTACAGGGTTTTGGTCATTAAAGTCACAGTGAAAAAATCAAGCCAGGGCCTGAAACACTGTACTGGATCCTGCTCATAAACTGATACCTGCATACTATACTTTATAATAGGGTGAGGAGTAGTGTGCAGTACACAGTGTATACTGGGTCAGTACAGAGTTTCAGACACAGCCCACGTTTGATTGCAGTACAGTCTGTTCTAATTGTCATTAAACCCTGAAGAGTACAAAGTGTAAAACACTTTCTGTAGGGAAAGAAGTTAAAAAGACCTAAATAAGTCCCAGAATGCAATGTCTCCACAGTGTGAGCCTGTGTTCAGGATGAAGCAGGCTGAAAACAGAACATTGCTGTATATTTCCAGTTATTCTGTAAAGCATGGTACAGGGTGCAGGAAATTAAATGCTGGTAGAAACGGTTAAAAAGTTAGAGTTTGGATTCAGACACCCAGGCTAACACCATTGGTGGAAAGGGTTTTTTTGCTTTGTTTTTTATTCCTCCATAACTTACGAAACTCATGTTTGCCAGAGTGTGATTTTTCCTCACGGATAAGTGGCTTAATGGGCTTGAATGGGCAATGTTAGGATCGGCTCTATTGTAAATGCCCTGTCACTTCTCCAGTCCCCACCAATTACATGCAACACTCTGCAAATCTCAGGAGGTATTAGTGCCTCAGGACAATCAAGCTGGAATGTTCTCCTGGGCTCTCTCTTTGTGTCTTCTAAGTTAAGTGGAAGTGAAGAAGTGCAAGCAGCCCTGTCAAGTGGACAAGCGGATCACAAGACTCCCAGCACCGCCAACATGGATTCATATACACACACACACACACACACACACACACACACACACACACACACACACACACACACACACACACACACACACGTGTGTGGGGGTGTGTGTGTGTGTGCTGAAAAACAGACTGCATGTTCTGGAAACAGGACCCCGTATTTAAGAATGAGCCCGTGAGGACTTCTCGTATTTCATGACGCAGGGTGTGAATATTTGTGTAGGTCTATGAATCATCCACGCACTGCACATGACCAGTGTTTCCTCCGTTCTGTGTTGGGATATGCTTTGTGTGTGACTCAGATTTTCTTTCACTGAATTCCGGAAGACTTGTCACGCCATACTGTGCTTAAAACTGCTACTATACTGTATATACTTCATTCTCCAGGTGGCTGTTTTCCATACCAGCTATTGGGTTTGTCTGATGGCATGGTGCAGGTGTGTTGGGAGATCAGAGAGAGCAAAAAATGTGAAGACTCTGGGCTCATTAAAGCATTTAAAAGAAAATCACTCTATGCTTGTGTAGAAACGTTTCCATTAAACTGCACTTGTGGTACAATGAGGAAGAAGGACCAGATTAGGTCATCCCTCAGAAGTAGGTAAAGTCCAGTCTAGTCAACTTGAAGGATTATAAATAGATAGTTCAAAATCCCAGCTGATCCCAAAGCTTAAAATACTTTAAAGGAATGTTTCAGCATTTTTTTAAAACCTAAAACCTAATGTGAATTTACTGTATCTATAGCTAATGTATAATTACCTTGGGTAAGAAGTTTCTGTAATGAGAAAAGAATCAAAGTCTGTTTCATTGAAAAATCACTTGGGCGGCATGGTGGTAACCACTGTGGCCTCCCAGCCAGAAGGTCCTGGGTTCAAGCCCTGGGGTCGACCTGGGTGCCTTTCTGTGTGGAGTTTGCATGTTCTCCCTGTGTCCGTGTGGGTTTCCTCCGGGTACTCCGGTTTCCTCCCACAGTCCAAAGACATGCACAGAGGGGATTAGACTAATTGGCGACTCGAAATTACCCGTAGGTGTGAACGTGAGTGTGAATGGTTGTCCGTCTCTGTGTGTCGCCCTGTGGTGGATCGGTGACCTTCTCAGGGTGTACCCCGCCTCTCTCTCGCCCGAAGTCAGCTGGGATTGGCTCCAGCTTCCCCCCATGACCCTGAACAGGATTAAGCAGCAGGAGATGAGTGAGTGAGTGAAACTCACTTACGAGGGCAGTTAATGAATTCTGGTTAAAAACTTTTCAAAATGAGATTATACAGTATAATGCTAATACAAAACTATAAACTTACACTCGAACACTCACGGCATTCTTACAAAGGACTTATGCAAACTTTTCAACACAGTAGCAATACAGTAAATACAAACAACAAAATAGTTTGGGATTCTTTTCTTATGTTTTTCTCTTCATTCTGAAAAATTAATTGCTTCTCTGAAAAGGATTTAGAAACTGGCATGTGATATTGATCCAACACAAAGGTTCTTTACTCATACTCTTTACATACGAAAAAATACTTTGATACCAACATCTGATACAATGTGACTATAACTTAGCCTGTTGCCAGCTGTCCTTACACTCGCTATTAAAGATGCTGTTATAGCTCTATAACTGCTGTTATAGTATTTAAGATCAGTCTCGTCTCGGAATCAACTCCATTTTCACTTGGTCTTGTCTCGAACTTAGACGTAGAGGACTCGGGGAGACTCAAGACCACAACTGAGAAGATCTCACTAAATTGTCTGTGCATTGTCTGATTTATTTGTTGACGTCATTACGGTGATTACAAGTCAAATTTCCTGCTTGAAATGCAACCTGTAATGAGAGTTGGATAAAGATGGTTGAATTGATTTCAGCTCTTAGTGCTTGTTTGGATGTGGGTGCTTTATGGCAGAGTAGATCTTTCAGATCAACTGAGAAGTGCTTGTGGTTATATATTTTATTATAAGCGTGTCATGCAGTGTTGGGACTCCTCCTGCCTTGGCCTTGCCCTTGGTTTGGACTTGGTCTCAACCCCTCAATGTCTTGGCCTTGTCTTGGTCTCATTACACTCAGGTCGTTGTCCTAACTTGGTATCAGTTTTGATGGTCTTGATTACGACCGTAGCTATAATATCTTAACTTTAAAACAACAACAACAACAACAGCAAAAAAACAGGGCTAAATACAATAATTCATGACGCGACTGGTTACTTAACATTTAGCAAGTTAGTCACTGGTATTGGTGCATCCCTGGAAAAAAACATTTCATGTAAGAATTTAATTGACTTCCATTACAAGTGCCTTTCAAGGAAACGAGTTTCTGTTCTTTCTTATTTTTTTCATTACGAGGAAATGTTGAAATTCTTCCCTATGGAAATCAGTTACATTATACCTTGCAAAAGGGGTGTACAGAGATTAGGTTAAAAACCATTCACGTATTTGCGATTTTTTTTTTTACATTCTACTACACTGTAAAATAACAAGTCAGGGCCGCTAAACCCATCAGTTCAGTGCTGATTATTTCCCGTGTTGACTGTACGCAGTGGTTGGGGTGCAGTTTGGTCTTGCAGCTGGAGCCACCTGGCTCATTTTCGAGGCTTGCATTAGTGCTTTTAAATGAGAACTGTGCCCTGGAGCAGCCCAGCACCATTGTGACTTTCTTGTGGTTAAGCTCTGATTAAACAATTTAGCATGGCAATCAAAGAGTTGAAGGAAGAGGGGCAGAAGGTGCAAGGCTTTATTGGCCTTTCTGGCTGCATGACAGCTCGTCTGATCCTGCTCACCTTCTGTTTCATTTTATTATAACAGCACAGTTAATGCGGCACATTCTGTGTAGCCGAGAATAGAGAGTGAGAAAGAGGAATGGCAGTCAGCCTCGGGTCAGGGCGAACACTGGACTTGGCAAGCGAAGGTGTTTTCTTTTTTGCTCAAGCTAATTTAGGAAGAAGGTGACACTAGACTGAACTAGACCCAAACCAGCTGGGTGATCCTAATAAGATGAAAGGAAAAAAATGAACATTTGGGAATGGTTATAATCAGGGAAAGTCTACAGTTATTGTTGTGGCTTTGAAGCAAAGCAATGCTTCATATGAAACCATAGCTTTTTAGTGCTATATCTTGTGCTGATATAATCTTCCTTTAAAAAAAAAAAAAAAAATTCCTTTTTGTTTTTTTAAATGAAATTTTAACTTCGAAACTGCTTAAGGAGTCATGCTGCCTTCAAGGGCTTGCCGTAAGATCTTACTTCCGAGTTCAGAAATTGTAATTACGACTTGTCACGCATTTAATTCCATGGCTGGAGATCCACCACAAATAAGGAACCAGCTTTTTTTTTTTTTTTTAAGTCAAATGTCAAAAACATTAACACACATGGTTGAAAAATTGCCTTTGATAACCCAATCATCTCCACATATTAACCCATTAACTGCCAAATTTCTTTCCGATTTTTTTAAATTGGAGAAACATTTATGTAGGGTTTTTTTTTTTGGAAGGGGGGGTGCGCAAATATGTGAAATGAATCATTTTCATTTTATATGTTGATTACACTTATTAACCCATTAACTGCCGATTTTTTTTTCTGAAAACTTTCATGTATTTCTATTAATTTACATCCAAATAGTAACAAAAACATCTACTTTCAAGAAATATGACTGTTAATTTTTAGGAAATGTCAATTTTTAGTCAAAGTCCCAAATGGGGATCATGGCACATACCATCTATTTTTTATGCCATTCAATATATGATCCCCAAAATGGGGCCCACGGAAGCTAATGGGTTAAGCATGTGTTAGAATCGCCAATTTGCCAATGATTACAATTTCTTTATTCATTGATTGATAAATCACATGTCTGCTTTTAACCTTTCAACATTGTGGAACATCTGGGAGCTACAAACAGATGTTCCCCTGCCCCCTGTCTTTTTCTCTTCAAGTTTATAGAAGAAAGATACGTTCAGCTTGTTATGTTACCAAGAAATCAAAAAACGATGACTTTCCCACAGTACAAAACTTTGGAACTGGAGACTCCTTACATAAATTTACAATAAACATCTCCTTATGTAAAACTTTACATAAACATACACAGTAGTAACGTTTACTGTATGTTTCCTTTTGTTTCTTTTTGTCCTTTTGGAATTTGTATTACAGCTGGCTTGATCGTAAGAGCTGCTGTTATACAAAATGAATCAACACCTACTGAACAATCGGATTTGGGACATGAACAGCACTGTGCTTAAATGATTTATAAACATTGTGGGATCAAGACTTCATTCCAGGTCTGTTTCGTGTAGGCGAACGCTTCGTGTGTTAGACCCGACGTCCAGTAAATATTCACAGTAAGATCTGTGTTACAGAAAACGTGCGAATCCGTGTTCGGAAAGAGGACCGGCTTCTATGATTAAGTCTTCCAGCATCTCTCTATCAGCGACTGTCAGTGGGGAACCGTTGCTTGACCCCCACCTTGCCAAGATTAAACTCAATGCCAGGCCTCTTTTCTTTCCTTTTGTATCCCGGGAGCTTGTGTGAAAACTGGACACGGTGAACCCTGTTGCTCTGGGATGGTATTTACTTTGTGAAATTGTCATGAAGCTATTGTGCAGCTTAGGCTATGCTACACATAGTGTGGACGTTTATTTATCAAATCCTATCCGAGTGTGTGAATTGTGGAGAAGTGTGCTTGCTGGCATATGAGCGTGGGTGCTTGAGAGTCCCCCCTCGTCTTCTAATAGAAGCCAGGTGGTGTGTGGAGACTGTAAATGTTTTCCCATGGATTTCTGAGGTTGGCCGAGCCTTAATAGATTCTGACTTGACGGCATTACATGCTTTGTCATACGGCGAAACAATAGCGCCGTACCCCCTCCTCCTTTCAGCCTCTCTTCATAAACTGCTGTGTTTTTGTGTGTTGGCTAACACGAGCTCTCTGTGGAGATGGATGATGCACGTTTCAAGGGCAATCCACAAGCGACGTGCAATAATGTCATCAGGCTAGTTTATTCTTGTGTTCACACATCCGGTCATTCATTCTCACACTTCTTCACATCATTCGCTTTATTAGACATCTACACAAACTTTGCTAATTTCATCTGACACTTAACAACAAAAAAGAGAACTGTAGCTTTAAGACCTTTCCCTTTCCTTCCCATCCGATCCCCTCATCTAAACCCAGATATATACCACATGTGTGGTTTCTCCGGAAAACTGGAGGCACGACTTGGGAATATTCACTCAGGAAATTTATAGTGCATGCCTCAGACGGGCTTGAGCTAGACAGGGGGAGGTTCCACGCCTTGAATCCATTAAGACAAGAGCATAATCCCCCCAGGATTCATGGGACTTGTCCTGGGACCTCTAGTCCAGGAAAAGATGGCCAATCAGAGCTTGGAGAAATCAGGCCCTGAACATCTGGGCTTTTTCCCATTGAAGCTAATTGGTCAGTCCAGAGCACTGAGCTCAAAGGCACACAGGCAACAAGTAAAAGTGATCAGATGGGAGTTGATCTACTTATTTAAAATAATCTCTACTAGATACATGTCAGCCAATTTGAGCCGCACATGCAGAATACAGATATATTAGCTTTACATGTTTTTGTTTAAAGGAACAAGTGGCTGGTCTGGCATCCCATCAGGGGAAAATTCTGCCGTGTTGTTCCTAGTGTTCCGGGGATAGACTCCAGATCATTCTGTAATCATTCACCATGAGGAATAAATGAATTAATGTATTAAAAAAAAAGCCCGAACTTGTCATAATTTTCTGCGAAAAAATTTGTATATCCAACACAAATATTTCATAAATTGTTACATTTCTGACAGTTTCCATGCAGAACGCCACAACAGAGTGTTTCACTATCTCAGGATTCCAGGTCGAACCCTTTTAAGAGGCAACGAACACTTAATTGTCCAAGGAACCCCTAAAAGAATCCTTCAAATACCAAGAACCGTGACATTTTAGCTAAAATGGACATAAAACACGACATTTTAGCTAAACACCTGACGGGTTCTAGGCCTTAATACATGCTGTATATTCTGAAAAATAAAACGGTTCTTTAGGGGTTCTTTGGATGATTAAAGGACTTGGAACCATTTCTGATGGGAAATACCATTAAAAGAACCATTAATGGTTCCCCCAGTGGACCAAGTAACACTGGCCAGTGTAATTTAAAGGGTGGCACATTAAAGGGGAGCATCGCTGACCCAAAGCCTCAGGATTTCTGGTTCCATCCTGATCTTAAGTTACTGTCTATGGGAGGTTTGGATGTTCTCCCTGCGTCCATGGGGTTTTCTCTGGCTTCTCTAGCTTCTTCCAACCTCTTAAATACACGCAGATAGGGGGATTAGCTAGTCTTGAGATGTCCTTCTTGGGGAACCCTTCAAAGGTCTATGTAGAACCCCACAGCAAGCGTGGACTATCTCTTAAAGAGAAAATGTGTCACCTGGGTGAATATGGGGTATAAACTGCAAACTGTTGGCCATTCATACCTAATATTCTTAATACCTAGATCCTTTCATCTGTTTAAAATGTATCTAAATGGTAAAACTTGGTAGATTCTTGTGAAATTGTTTAAATGTTTTGCAAATTTGCAAAGAATACATATCCATTGTGCATAAATCTCCATCCAGCTGTTCATTTGCAGAGTATTTCCTTCTTGTTGAAATAGTCGTAAAAGAAAAAAAATACCAGAAATATCCTTTTTCTCATAGATTATCCATGTCTTCTGTTGTAAAGTCTAAGAAAGTGGAGCACCTGTTGGTTCATATAGGAGTCGGCGACCTCGTGGCGCTAAGATAGGAACGCTTTCCATTGCCGTTCCATTAGGAAAGAAATAAGCTGTGTATTTATAGTCGCATAGAAAATTTCTAATCCTATAACAAATACTGGAAATGGACTGTTTGACACAGGGTTAGAACGTTCTTTCAGTCTAATCCCAGTTTGAATGAAACCAGCTTCTAATTTTATGTTACTCTTACAACTGCACTCAGGAGTATGAAATCCTGTGACTTAAATGTGTTTGAATGGAAAGAAAAAAAACAGCAAACTGCAACACGTGAATGTGGCCAGCAATTAGAATATCTGAGTGCAAAAGTTTGCGTTCCCTTAGAACAAAAGGAAATGATTACTGCAAGGAATAATAATGGTCCATGCGCATGTTATTATAGCTATAGGAGAAACTTAGATGTCTTCAGATCTGCTGTAAGCTTCTAAAAGTAACTTATTGATTGTAAAATGTATTTCGTTTTTCTTTGACGCCAAATCCATCAGGGATGCACACTTCCGCATTCAATAGTATAATTAACTGTACAGTGATATATTTAATGGACTGCATATATGTAATGGCTTTAAGCAATCACGAGACAACTCACTTACCCTTTATAAGCTTTAACATGTTTTAACATTGAAGTGACAGTGAAGATTGTTTGCGCCCATAATTAGGCCGAAAGAGAAAGAAATGTCGTGTGTGTTCAAAGAGTTTGTCACTGTTTGGAGAGCAGATTAATGCGTGATTGGGTCGTGCCAAAACAAGCAACCCCAGTGAGATGGAGTGGAGAGCCATTCACATGCTGATGGTCACTTCCTGCCCTTACATCAACTATTGCTTCCTCTGTGTCTGTCCTAGAGGCTGCGGTCTAGCCATAATAATCTTCTCTAAGATAACTCCTGTCCATAGCTTATGTACTGTGGGGTGCAGGACATCAAGGACCAAAGACGGATGATACCACTGACTTCTAGGATGTCGCCAAGATAATGGGGATAAAAAAAACCTTGAAAGGCTTTAAAAATGAACAAGGACGTTCACGTGAAATCATGAGCATTTTTATGCGAGTCCATATCTTTGTCTAGTTGCTTCAATAGTGTCTTCTCCCTAACAACAAACAACAAAAACTCACAACACCAACACCCCCCACACCCCCAATAAGACATATTGACAATTTGCTGTGGTAAAAGAGGAATAAAACACTTCAATAATTTCTTAAGTGTTTTATTCCTATTATAATCACAGCTAATTTCCAGGTTTTTTTTTAATATATATATATATATATATATATATATATATATTTTTTTTTTTATTTTTTATTTTTTATTTTTTTTTACATGTTTTATGCTTCTTATGGACAGTATTGCAGTAATGGGCCTACAATTATTTATTGAAGAACTATCTGTAATACTTTTTATTTGTTTATAGTTACATTTACATGTTACACGTTGTGGAACCTACAGTATGTGAAACAAGTTAGTTAGTCCCTCTTATCATCACTTACGTTAGAGCAGCTATACACATCCATTCCTAGGCCGTCTCTTTCTTTTCCCCATTTCTCTCAAAAAGCTTCAGAGAAACTGCCAGAAGTCTTTCCTTGTTGACAAATTTTCTTCTGATTGTTACAAAGCATTGACACTGGAGACTCCTTCTGGAAATGTTAAATAAATCTCCTTCCAGAAAACATCACTGCAACAAGGACACAAATTATTTAATGCTTAAGATCCACCACAGAGCACAAGATTGTGTGTGTTACTAAGGAAATGATAAAATACTCAAACAAGCACATTACTATAAACCTGAACTGCCGTTAATGAAAATCAATCAACACCTTCGGACCAATCAGAATGGAGAATTTAACAGTTAAATAACTTTTTAAGCGAAGACTTTCTGTAGGATGTGTAGTCATGTGGAGTTCACTCGCGGTTCATGATTGCCATGTGATCGTCTGATGGAAATGTTGAAGTTGAAGGCCACACTAATGGACATGCCAGGCAGGAGTCCACCCGCTGACAGGCCTGTGATGTGCAGCTCTGAGATCTCGTCAGGTTCCCTGATCGAATGAGACAGGTTGTCTGGACGTCCGAGAGCTGAGCTTTGCACTACTCCGTGTCCTGCAGTCTGTCTGCACTGAGCAAGCAGAGCCCAAAATAGAAAGCTGGAAGTTCTCAGTGGGGAGGACTCTCTCCGTTAGGCTGACCTCAAATATTTCTGTGTTACCAACTTGATCTGAGCTGAAATTCATCTGGATTGTACTGAGAGACTGTTCTGTGGATTTGCATTAATCCCACCCCTCCTACTCCTCCTGACTGTTTGTAACTTTATAATGCAATGTTCTATTGGGCTAGTTTAAGCCTGATACAAATAGTGTCAAGTTTGAAAATATATGAGCTCTAAGCCCACCCCAACCTCAAACTATTGTAACATTAGTTCTTATGACTAAATTTAACATCTTAACAATTTGAAATTGTCTGGACCTTTCCAGCTAACCATTTTAGTTTAGTTGGCAGTTAACAGCTAATAATCTTAGGGTAGCTGGAAGAAAACAGCTAGCAATTTTAAACTGGCTGGATGTCAACAACTAACAATCCTATATTAGCTGGAAGCTAACTGCTAACAGTTTTAAATTGGCTGGATGCCAACAACTAACAATCCTATATTAGCTGGAAGCTAACTGCTAACAGTTTTAAATTGGCTGGATGCCAACAACTAATAATCCTGTATTAGCTGGAAGTTAACATCTTACAATCCGAGATTAGCTGAAAGTTAATAGCTAACGATTTTAATTTAGTTGGATGTTAACAACTAGCGATTTTAGATTAGCAGACAGCTAACAGCAAACAATATTAGATTACCTGGAAGTTAGCATTTTACAATCCGAGATTAGCTAAAAGTTAATAGCTAACGATTTTAATTTAGTTGGATGTTAACAACTAGCGATTTTAGATTAGCAGACAGCTAACAGCAAACAATTTTAGATTACCTGGAAGTTAAGCGCTAACAAGTTTAGATTACTTAGTTACTAACGGTTTTTTAGACCAGCAAAAAATTGAACAATGAACTATTGTAGATGACCAGAAATGATACCAGCCATATTATATTAGCAGTAAATTCACAAAATTAACATTTTAGATTAGCATAAACTTTATAGTTACAATTCTAGACCAGCAGGAAACCTAAAAGCTCACAAATTTTGATCAGCAGAAAGTTAACTATGTGTGCCTAAAGCTCACAAAACATTGATTTATTCTAACACCTGATACCTTTTGAGACCGAGTTACTTGTTCCAACACTCCAGAGCTTGGCATTTAAGTGTGTTCGGGTTTTCATTTAGATAAATGGAGGCACTGAGTAAACAAGTGCCTAACAATCACTTAATATAGTACTGATTCTTTATGTCCTATTGAAACCTACAGAGCTAAAGTAATCGAATTGACCTTTCTTTTTTTCTAAGTGACCAGCCGGTGCTGTCTCCAAGCCAAACATTCCACTGCAAATCCCACATGAGGGGAAATGTTTGGCCCCAACCTTTGACCTTTGACACATACACGGAGGCGAGGCAGATGCCGCCCATGTTCTCCCAGGAGGTTTTTCCATCAGATGACTCTATTACAGAATAAAGCAGAGACAAATGATTGCAGAATGATTGGCAACCTGATGGAGATTGGATGCAAGCTACAAGACATTTCTCATGACGATTACAGAGTGCATTGGGAAACACATCCACTTCATATTCTGTGGGCAGTGTTTAGGGTGTCGCACACCCTGTATCACTCATGCTAAAATAATGCACATCCTTCTCCTTCTGTCTTGGGTTTCCATTCTAGGCTGCTCTTTTTTTTTTTTTTTAAGTTTCAGCTCTTCAGATTAGAGAAATGAAGTCTGTAACACAGCAGTCGTCCCTGTCTTGTAAACTAATTCAGGATTAGATCATTGTTAGGAAGGAGGCAGGTGTGGGGCTCTGTGGGTTCAGTGTTTATGTCACCTGGCCGCCTTTATTACCTGAGCTTTAGTGGTAAAGGCAGCTGTATTTAGCATTTGCGAAAAAAAATTGACTCAGGAAAGTGTCTTACGGTAAAAATGAAAAACAAACAAACAAAAAAAACCCAAAATGATGGCAGACTTCTTGCACAGAGCATATGCAGACCTCAGAGAGAGAGAGAGAGAGAGAGGTGTGTGTGTGTGTGTGTGTGTGGTGTGTGTGTGTGTGTGTGTGTGTGTGTGTGTGTGTGTGTGTGTGTGTGTGTGT
>JAQLOM010000003.1:3221257-3233606 GCA_030068315.1 Chrysichthys thysi
CTACCATTTCCACTTTCTTGGGACCCGTAATGAAGCTTATAGAGCAAAAATGCAGAGAAACACAATGAAAAAATACATTGAACACGTTCCCAACATGCGTGCTTGACCGGAAGTGAATGTTTGGGGCGTGAAGCGTGGGTTGGCTTCATGTACGTCAGTCAAGGATTTGTTCATCACTCGGTACTAAATCTGCTTGGGAATTCAGTTCGTATGACGATTTGTTCACCATCCAATGCGTTCACAAGCCGAGGGTCCACTGTACCTAAATTATTAAGGTTTCCAAGCAAAGGTACAAAGCATGAGCCTTGATGGTCCCACCCCAGAGATATGAAAAAGTACACTTTAGCACCTTTAACACTATGATTGAAACACGTCAGCATTTTTTCTGCCTTGGTAATACAGTGGTGCCTTTGTATTCACCGTCCTCAATATTTGACGAAATTGGTATTCGACGCGATTTCATCAGATCTTTTCCCCTTGGAAATCGACATTGGCACGGTATTCGACTCGATAAACGATTTCATGGTTTTTCACGACACAAGAAAGCCGAATCAGACAGAGCGTCACATACGTGGGGTAAGCATCATCTGTGAGTGACTGCTCCATATCCCCAGGCGTTTTTTCTTAGTGTTTCACAGTTAAATAAGGTAACCACGTCTAGAAAGAACGGGAGTTCAGGCAGCACTGGTGCCAAGAGAAAAGCTGTGAGAACAACCATTGAGGTTCAAAAAGAAACTGGGGCTAAATATGAAAGTGGTGTGCGCGTGACTGATCTCGCCAAAGAATAAAAAGTTCCAAGATGTACGGTCTCAACTTTTATTAAAAACAAATAATGTTTAATAGGCTTAGTTTATATTTATGTTTAATAGGATTGTGAATTATGAGTGAATTCTCCAAAAATAGGGTACAATGTAGGGAAATTTTGGGAAGCAGGGAACCAATTACAGTGGAACCTTGGATTGTGAGCATAATTCGTTTCGGAAACGTGCTTGTATATCAAAATAGATTTCCCCATAAGTAACAATGGAAACTCAGATAATTCGTTTCACAACCCACAAATACTTATATAAAATGCTCAGCAGACGAAGCACATGCATACTACTCATATTGCAAAACCTCGCTCGTTCATCAAGTCAAAATTTATAATAAACATTTCTTGCTCGTCTTGCAAAACACTCGCAGACCGAGTTACTCGCAATCCAAGGTTCCACTGTATTTAGATTTACATTATTTCTTATGGGGAAAAATTGCTTGGTATTCGACGAAATTTGTATTCGAGGTCACGTCTGGAACCAATTAGCATCGAATACTAAGGTACCACTGTAATGTATGTAGTTTTATTCACAGTAATAATCACGCTGTTGTATGTGTTGTGTGCAGCCGAGACATGCAGTGAAGCTGCTGACGGTCCTCAATCAGATGCCACAGAGACACGGACCGGACGCTTTCTTCAACTTCCCGGGTCGTAGTGCTGCTGTGAGTCGAACATAACCATCAGATACCTTCTGCAGCTCAACCCAAAAGTGCCTGATGTATTTATTGTTAGCATAAATGCTTGACTCTCTGTGGACATGAAGAGCTAAGAGACGTAAGAACGTACTGTACCTTCCTGGTCCTAGGGTAGCGTGTCATTTTAGTTGTATTAACACTTATCAAGTTTTTGTAGTTATTCGAAAAAGTTTGATGAGTGAGTCAGGGTTCCGAATGACAAAGAATGACGAAACTGTGAGCCATTAACAAACTCTGAATGCCTTTAAGAGATTACGCAAGGGTCTTGCTTTTCACTATGTAACGTTTTCTGCATGTGGTTAATGACCAACGTTATCGTTTGTGTGTTGTATTTCAGGTTTTTCTCCATTATGACTGCTTTTTACAACACTTTACTTAACTCACTGTTTCCGTCTATTTGTCTGGTACAAATTTTGTAATCAATTTTTAACCCACTTCCCGTTAAGCTATCGACTTGAAACTTGGTAGACACGTTCTACTCCGATGACAATGCATTTTAAGCAAAAAAAAAAAATTAAAATGATCAAATTTTAATAAAAATCTGAAAAAAATATTTGAGCCATCATGTCCGGTTGTGGAGATAACAGACATTTAGTTATGTATTACGTAAATTAAATATAACTTTCCCCATATATAAATTTATAAAGAAATGTTCTTGGTGGCGGAATGGTATGAGCTTTGCCTGACGTCCTGAGTTCAAGTCTCGGCAGGGGTATTAAAAAAAATTCCTTTTTAGTTGAAACAAAAAGTGTGCATATAATTAGCATGGGAAGTCATTAAAATATCGGTATATGTCCAAGTGTTATTAAAAACTTAAAAAAAAAAAAAAATCATTACAAGAAGCTGGGCTGTAACTTTCATTACCCAGTGAGGAAAGTGTTGTTTTTAAATTTCATAGAAATTATTTTTTTACGAAGATTATTACTCTGGCAACACTTTTGTAGGATTACCAGTTGCTCTATTTTTTTTTTTTTTTATATATGGCCTCAACTTATAATGTCTTATGTAAGGAATAAAACACTTAGTGTTTGCTGTTATCTGAAAGGATGATATAAAGTTGAGTTACTGGTAACCATCCCAAAGTTGTTTACTTTCCAATAAGAATCCCAAAGTGATTCATGCCTTTTATACTACAGCAATAAGTCAAGGGTTAGATTTTTTTAATTTATTAATGGAAGAAAACAAATGAAAGTCTTGTGTGTCGAAGAAAACGTACTGTTACAAAGCTCTGGCATTGCAGACTCCTTCCATAAATGCTAAAGAAATGTCTAACAGCACATTTTTTAATCCATGTACTATCAGGCTTTTATGATGCGAATCATCTGTTTTACAATTTTTCCACACCCCCTAGATACCCAATACCCTCTGTATTATTTATGATGCCAATATTTTGTCAATTATTAATCTTTTATTTCCGTCCACGTTTTAGATCTAGACACGTTGCCTTGTCTAAACACACTTCTGGGTGTAATAAATATTGTAGAGTTCTGATCAGGATGTGGTTCTGGGAATAAAGTGTGTGTGAAAGGTGTGTGTGTGTGGGGGGTGGATAAGAACAGATCATATAAAGTATGGGAGAACTGTAGAAGCTACATTTTGGAAGTATTGGAGCCTTGAGATTGTTTTGGCAGGAAGAACAGTAAAGAAAGTATTGAAATAGTCGAGGCGGGAGGTTATAAAGGTGTGGTGTAGGGGGTGTGCGTAGGCTGAAGCCGTGCAATATTACAGAAGTGAAGAGTGTTTGGTAAAAAATTTATACGGGATTTTATGATGGGTGATGTGTCGAAAATGATAACGCCAAGGTTAGGTACCGTTTTGCAAAATAACTCTATCAGAATTTACTGTTTAGATATGAAAACTTTGGGACTGACTAGACAAACCCCTGTTCTAACTCCATTGAGTATAAAGTGGATAGCATCCATTTCGAACCTTGGAATCACAAGGACGGTACTAACAGCACTACATTGGATATGGTGCTGATACAGAGTTGTGTGCCATCTGTGTGGTAGTGAAATCTAAGGCCGTGACAGGAAAAAAAATTATGCCGAATAACTTAGAGGCAGGTAGACTGTGAACAGGAGTGGACCAGTTGCAGAGCCTTGAGGAACAACTCGAGTAGCAAGAAGAATTCATGTTTTGTTAATGGTAATGAAATGACATATGAAAAGACTATAGTAGTATGTCAGGCCCTGAGAGGTGTCCCATAAATATGAAGCTTTGGAAGTCGAGCCAAATCACATGTTTTTAATTTAATGCACTCAGCCTAATACTTTACCGTTTCTATAGTAATGTGTGATTTGTCTGGTGGATACTGTATATCTAAGGCAATTAAAATGATTAAAAAGTGTTGTTATATAACAGCGCCAGCTGTGTAATTGTATATTTGAATATTTATAGAGTGAGTTTCCAGAGTCAGAGATTTCTAACAGTAAGTAAATGTTCCAACCTGGGGAAGTCTTCTGGAGCTTGATTACTGCAAAATAATCAACTTGGAGGGGGGACGTAACTCTGATTTGTGCCATGCCATGCATGCTATTGTTGATTAGGTTTTTTTTGGACTTTTAGACTAGGTCAGTAGGTTTAGACTTATAGACTAGACTTTACAATATCACCTTTACATGTCCGATTAAATAAACCATAAAAAATCTGGCATATTACGCAACCCCCCCCGGCCAAAAAAAAACAAAAACAAAAAAAAAACAACAGAATAAAAAAAATTACAAAAAACAATAATTGTCTCATGCTCTCTTTCCACCAGGCGATTGCTTTACCTCCCATCGCCAAGTGGCCTTACCAGAACGGCTTCAGTCTTAACACATGGTTCCGCATGGATCCGCTTAACAACATCAACGTGGACAAGGACAAGCCCTACCTTTACTGGTAAGTTGTTTGCACATCTGCGTAGAGATTGAAGGGCAAGAATAAATCTAAGCAGCTGGAATATTTAAGAGGATCAAAGTGCAAAATGGCTTTATTTCATTTACCGATGACCTTAAATATCTCCCCAACCCCCCCTGCCCTGCACTGAATGAGCTTTCTTAATGAACTTCGATGCTGTGAAGGATTAGTTAACATGAATAAGATTTAGGTCAGAGTTTACTGATTAAACGAATACGAGTGCGAATCCGTAGTGGGTGGAAAGTTCTGGTATCAGAGGTGGGTCTCCACAGGGAGGGAGTATATTAATTGGAGGAGTGAAAGAATGCTCTGTGTAGAGACTTGTGGGTAATTAACGCCGACATAAATAGCCTGGGAGCTTTGTGTTTTATCAGCAGAAGTCCCAGGATGCATGAAGTAATGCCTTAGAGTGGAGAAAAGTGTGTGTGTGAGAGTGTGGTGGGGACTGGAGGGCATGTGGATATAAAATCACTTGAAACAGAGAAACACAATAAAAGAGAATGAAAGAGAACGAGGGGAAAAACACACAAAAGGTGTCATGTGTTGGATCTATTAGCCGTTCGGAAGTTAGCTGAAGTATTGCGTCGCTGCTGTAACTTTGTGCGGGGAAACTTTATGCATAACCCCATATGGCCTCTGTACAAGCCCATTTGTATTCATGTACTTGACAAGCCGAAAGGTCCGTGTGGTGTTGATGTGCTGTGCTAATCTTGTTTCAGGGCTGTCTCACTCTTATATTGCAGCAATTTACAAAAAAAAAAAAAAAACAATAAAAAAAACCCCACAGAGGCCCCGAGCAGTGATAGCACCCTGGAAAATCTCTGTAAACAAGTTTCCCAGAACCTTTTCAGAATGCAAATCTGTTGATTAGAATTTTATATTTTCGGTGCAATTTAATTAAGTCATCGGTAAGTGATTCCCAGCTCCAGTAATCGCTACCTAGTTCCCTGCACAGTTTGAAGTTTTGTCTGCTTTAACATGTCTAATCCAACTCATCTGCTCATTATCCAGGCCTTTAAGGAACGGCCATCCTGGCAATTTATGCGACATCGTTGAAGAGGCGTACAATCGTTGGCCTTAATGATCCATACCACCGTATATACAGTAGAGTATATACAATAGAACCATAACCTAGTTTACACCTGAGCTACATTTTCCACTTGATTTCTCTGAATGTATCAGAAAATGATATCGGGATAAATATCTAAGTGTGGTGGGCAATTCATAAATCCATTAGCTAAATCCCTTATTTAATTAGCTAGTTAGATTCAAGATGGAAGATTTTGATTTGTGACACACACCGGTATGCGGGTACAACATGGCGTGAAATGACAAGGGCTTTAAAGACGACATATTATAAAAAAAACTCACATTTCCAGTGCTTGTGCACATACAGTGTATTAGGATAGCCGGAGTGCCGTCCAAGCAACAGACGATACAAACGCTGAAATGATACAAAAAAATTAAAATAGCAGTCGCTATTTTTGGGCAGCCGCTTTCTGAAAATATGAGCTTCATCAAGCCGTTCAGATGTGGCTCCCCTTTCTATGTCACAAGGGGACAACATTAGAACCCATGCGTGTATCTCCACAGGGGAAATGTCATGAATATTCATGAGAAAGGTGCTACATGTTTGGCTGGTGGAAGAGGGGGTGGGTGAGCAGCGGCTTATTATCATTTAAAGGAACATGTACAGTGGTGCCCAGCACCGCAGAACGAACGTTCCGCATAGATAACGCTGCCGCAGAACCCACGTGTGACTCACAGAACGAATGCATTTTGCACATCGCACGTGAAAAATCGAGTTCTACATAAAGAAAAATGGCTGAAGCCGGCCAGACGCATCTCAGACGAAGACAAAGCATCATCAGCAGGGGGTGGTTCCAGTTTCACATCCACTTTCAATTTTCTCTATTTTCCGCAGCGACCTGGAACGGATTACACGATTTCCCATAGAAGTCTACGGGAAATTGTGTTTCGCACAACGAACTCCCCGCACAACGAACGCGCCCCTGGAACGGGTTGTGTTCATTATGCGGGGTACCACTGTACTCAAAATGGCCCTTCTGAGCAGTGCTGTTTAGAAAGAGTGAGATGAGGTGCTTTGTCCTTGTGGTATTTTGACCCACGTATGTCACAGGCATTTCATGAAGATCTCTGGGAACTGTGTCAGCATGTGGAAAAGGGTTAAAACATGTCACCTTTAATACTGACTATAATACAATAGTACAGGTGCTCCCCGATTTATGATGGCCCGACTTATTATTTTTCGATTATTCAGAAAATATTTTCAATTCGCGGGCAGGCATCGCTGGCAGGCCAGTGTAACAGTGTATGACATATGTGGATGTTCAGACGATGCCCAGAAGTATGCGGATGATACCCAGAAGTACACAGATGATGCCCAAAAGTACGCTTATGATGCCCAGAAGTACGCGGATGATGCCTGGATCACTTGCCTCGCGCAATGCCTCACACTTTCTCACAATTCACGGAGTTACCTTGTGTATCAGTGTACTGTACAGTGCATTATGGCAGGGGTTTTGTGTGCTTGAAGAGCTAATTTTAATTCAAAAGCATGTCTTCTACAGGAAAAGTCTCCTGGGTAGGTTAGGCTAAGCTAGTCTAAGCTAGGCTGAGAAACCTAAGCTAGGCTAAGTGGTTCAGCACAGTGGTTCGACATACGATATTTTCGACTTACTACACAGGGACAACCTGGCCTTAGTCTTTATCCTTTTCTAATAATGTGTCTGATTTAGTAGACTGTGTTTGCACTCTTGACCAAAAGTTAAAAAGGCTTGGGTGGCTGTGAGCTAGCGTCTGACTAGCATCTATTCCCCCCCAATGTTTAATACTCAATGATTGCGTGTAGTGCTGACAGGAGAGTATAAATGTGTATACGGAGCATTTGAACCTACCTGCATTTTGCTTATTTGGAAAATATTGTCTGTCCTATGTGCACACTAAATAATCCTCCTAGTGAAAGCTGATACGAGTGGTGAAGCAGGTGGTGCATTATTGATTACCAACAATGTTTAATTATTTCATTTATAGTAACCACGAGTGAGATGCACGAATGAATATCGACATCTGTCGGTTTTGAGAGCAATGCAAACTTTTGAAGCTGAGTACCAATAAGTAAGAAAGTATTTCAGAAGCTGAAATATTTTGGACCTATCCAGAGAAGATATGAATCATTGGAGATGGATCCCATGATGGAGGTAAAAACGGAAGGCAAGAGGACAAGAGGAAGACACAGGCTGAGATGGATAGACAGCATTACTGGAGTAATGAACTTGAATCTCAGGGGGCTCAGTGAGGCTGAATTGAAGGAAGTGGCACGCTAAGTATGTGTGCCATCGCACTATGCCCTGTTGGTTACTTTCCTAAAACAGCACACCACCAAGTTCATTTCTTTTTTTTAATTTACATGCTTTGTGGAACACCTCCGCGCTACTATACATCTCAGTTTGGAGTACTGTAAACTGTCTGTATCTAAACCACATCTTTTCCTTCTTAGCCCATGACAAGCACACGAGGAAACACGGACATTTGATAGAAGACGTCATGTTCGTAGATTACTGCAAAAATTCCCCCCCACCACACATGAGAGCTGTCGACTGTGTTTACTGTGGGTTTATTTTTAAGTGACACTTGATGCACCCTCCTGTTGTTTTGGCAGTTTACAGTAGATCCTGTTTGTAGTGTTTTGATTAAAACTTGTAGAAGCGACTGTGAGTCACAGCGGGGGGCCGGGGGTGATGAATGTTGCACACTTAGCCAAAGATGACTGAGCCAGGTTCAGAGCCTAGCAGCCATCTAAAGTGCAGATCAGTCGGGAGCCAGTGTTATTTAAGATGCAACGTAGTCCCTGCAATTGCCAGGCAGCATAGACAGCAAAATGTTAGTCATTTTCTCAGCCCAGCGTGCCCCAATAAAAAGAACGAGCACTTTTTTTTGCACTTTCCTAGTGAGCACAATGAACGAGCACAGGGCTTGTTATTAGCCTAGCCTGGTCCGACTGATATGGCCAATAAAAAGACATTGTTATTTGTCCAGCATCTGCTTTTCTCTGAAACCTTATTTGAAACATGGAGGTGGGAATCCTTTTTTTGGTCTTTTTGAGACATCCTTTTAAGAGGACCACCTCGGTGACTAGATAGATAGATAGATAGATAGATAGATAGATAGATAGATAGACAGACAGACAGACAGACAGACAGACAGACAGACAGACAGACAGACAGATAGGTTGTTTAATATTTTTGTACATTTCGTTTTGACTCATGGCTCAAGATGGAAATATAAATGAATTCTTGAGGTCTTTTGATATTTGATTTTCATTTCTTTCACGATGTCTTATTTCAGTAACATGAATCTTAATATAGCAATATCCATCTGCTATAAGTAAAATGAGTAATTATCCTTTTTTTTTTATTGCAAATTTATTTGCAATATGACCAGATCTTCCTAATGCTGAATAGGACAAACTGGCACAAAGGAGTCACTGTAGTGATGTGAGACGAGAAAGATGGTTGATTCTCCACAGTTACCACAAGGTTGCCTGCAGTGACAGATGGGGAGATCTGAGCGTTGTCCAGGGAGATCACAAGATCTTGACATGGGGAAACGTCTCCAAGGATGAACAGCAGTTCAGTTTTGCTGGGATTAAGTTTCAGTTGATGAGCTGCCATCCATGATGAGATGTCTGCCAGGCATGCTGTGATCCGTGCAGAAATATGACTGTTGGTGGAAACAAAGGAGAAGTTGAGCTGAGTGTCATCGGCGTAACAGTGGTCTGAAAACCCATGTGAGCATGTGACTATGCCAAGTATAGTGGGAGAACCAAAGCGGATCAAGCACTGAGCCTTGTGGGAAACCTTTGAAGATTCTACATGTGGATCATCTCTGTGTTCCCTTATATGAACGTCCGTCGAGGTAGGAAGCAAAGCACTGCCATGTTGGGCCACGAATTCCAAGAGTCAATGAGGATAGACAGGAGAACCTTCTCATTTATTTTGTCAAAGGCTTCTGAAAGGTCAAGGAATATGAGGACTGATGACAGTTTGGCTGTATCATGACATGAAGCTTTTCAGAAAAAGAGCCAAAAGCCAAAAGAGCAGTTTTTGTGGATTTTCAGAGTTTCTGCGAACCTCTAGCACACCAGCTGGCCAATGGTTAAAACTTTATTTACTTCTTATATATGAATAAATGCAAAACTCCCTATGCAAAAATCCATCTACAACATTTTATGCTTCAATGCAGAATTATTCAGGAACCGCAATGCATCGAAGGATTGATTATTTTTCCCTGTGCTAATATCCAGTATCTAAAACTCTTAAGCCTGGTCAAACAGGCTGTTTGCTCTGTGGAGCATGAATCACTGCGATAGAGCAAATTGAATGCGTTTGGCACTGGAGCTTAAAGACGCATATATTAGCATTTGGAAAATGGAGAGATTGGGAATTCCAGCAGCACTAGCAGCAGCAGCTGACATGATCGATGATTTAAACACATGTGGGTGATTTAGTGAAAAGGTGTGGGTGCTTTACCCTGGGGCTTTACCAAATCATTAGCAATCTAATTATTTTGACTTTTACAGATAATGTTGCTCTCAGTGGTAATCTTGTGCAAACTGACATTCTTGCAATTTAATGACGGCATTTTAATGTGTTTCACAAAAGGTGCTTTCTCCCCCCCCCCCTTTCTCTGTAGCTTTCGGACCTGTAAAGGTGTTGGTTATTCAGCTCATTTCGTGGGTAACTGCTTGATCGTGACATCACTCAAATCCAAAGGAAAAGGCTTCCAGCACTGCGTGAAGTATGACTTCCAGCCAAGGAAGGTAAATATTTATCCGAAGGCTTGCGTTCATGTAAATTATTTTGTATTTATCATAGTGGCTGGTGAGAATCATTTAGGAAAAATACCAAAAAAAAAAAAATGTCTTGGACACTAGAAATGTTCACCTTGCGTGTGATGATCTGAATAATCTGGATGTGGCGTACAAAATGGGGAACACGGGAAATTAACTTAAGCATATGTGTAACCCGGGCGGCATGGTGACTAAGTGGTTCGCACTGTCGCCTCACCGCAAGAAGGTCCTGAGTTCGAGCCCTGGGGTCGACCTGGGAGCCTTTCTGTGTGGAGGTTGCATGTTCTCCCCGTGTCCGTGAGGGTTTCCTCCAGGTACTTTGGTTTCCTCCCGCTGTCCAAAGACATGCACAGAGGGGATTAGGCTAATTGGCTACTCTAAATTACCCGTAGGTGTGAATGTGAGTGTGAATGGTTGTGTGTCGCCCTGCGGTGGATTGGCGACCTGTCCAGGGTGTTCCCCGCCTCTCACCTGAAGTCAGCTGGGATTGGCACCAGCTTCCTCCTCACGACCCTGAACAGGATTAAGCGGCAGAAGAAGAATATGTGTAACCCAACTCTGAATATGAGGAACTTTCCCCACATAAATTTTGGAACTTCCCCCACATAAATCTTGATGCGACTTTTGAAGTATTCGACTCTTAGAGTTAACTGGTTATTCTCCAGTGAAATAAAGGCCAATTCACCAGGTCACCACTTTCATTCATAATGTGCCCCATTGGGACCTTTTGGTCAAATGAATGAACATATTAATGTATGACCCAAAGTGAATAGATCCTCTCAGTGGTCTTTGGAAGTGATTAAAATTAAATTTAATGGCAGTGATTAAGATGAATGTGATGCCCTTTCACACCCTCTGGATTCATTTGAAATATGCATGCTTAGATTAAGTTTTTGATCCATCATTTATCTTGGCTTGGCGTCTCTTCAGTTAAAGCTGGATATTTTTATCATGGTTAGATCCATGCACAGTTGCAGAATGACTTTGGATGACATGTAAGAGTGTATCTGGGCATCAAATCAAAAACGCCTTCATCTGGTAGAAAGATCTCTCAGAGTCCATCCAAAACCATTTTTGTGCTGTCATTCAAGAGGAACAACAAATCACATGGATATATATTTTGGGAGAGTTCCAGTGTTATCAGAGAACAAAATCATGCCATGGATTATTTTTCCATCTTGAGGAAGAAGAGACGAAGCTTGAAATAAAAGGTTTGGTATATCTACCACATAGGACATTTTGTAGGTGTGCATTTATTAACTGTGACCAGTGATTTGATTCAGGATCCACATGTTCTCATCTTTGCAGGCTGTTTGGGTTTGTATTGAAAAGGAGGTATTATTCAGTCCATTTCTGGTGGTGAGGGTGTCAAAGCTTGGAGTATAATCCATGGCTGTACCTCTCAATTGTTTAGTGGTAGAAACTCTCCAGGATCATTAGCAGCTTTTCCTGAAATTGGGTTATCAAACACCACCCAATATGCATGTTCAAACTGGGCACTGAAGAGGTGTCCAGTCTTATCCAGAAAGGGTACTCTTTGAGATGAAGGTTGGACACCCCTGCTGTAGGACCATTTAGTTGCGGCACAAAACAGTGGCTCTAGTGTTCTTACACTGATTAGTGAAATCACTGAAATCTTTATTGAAATCCTAGAAGTGTACTGACGGGGAACTGATAAATATAAGTGAGCACTGCTCTAGAAAGCCCTTGCATTAATCACATTATACTTTTCAGGAATGATCTTCAAGGCTTTATACTATAGGTTTATACATACAATAGTCAGGTTAACTGTCTTCTAGTGTTCATCAAGGTCACTCTTTGTTCAGGAATACCACAAATGCAGGTATTCAGGAATCTGGAATACCATTGGCAAGCCAATTAAAAACACATTACCGTAATTTTCCGGACTATAAAGTGCATCAGAATATACGCTGCACCCACTAAATTTTAAAAGAATTTTTTTTTTACATATATTAGCCGCACCAGACTATAAGCCGCAGATGTATACGTTGTGAAATGCAGTGGCGGGCCGTGCATTTCACACCTAGGCCTTCAGTAGTCGTGGGGCGG
>JAQLOM010000003.1:3512608-3524981 GCA_030068315.1 Chrysichthys thysi
CACATAAACCCATAATACACTTTAAAAACATGTTTTGAGGCTGACACACATTCATTGGATTTACATTCATTTCAATGGGAAACACTGATTCGGGTCATGAACGAATTCAGTTCATGAGTCGAGGTCCTACTGTTTTTAAAAAAATAGTTAATTAAACTAATTAAAAAAAATAATAATTACTGGGTTCTTGAACCCCTCAAGACCCAGGACCCACAGCAAAATCCCTATTAATCTGCTTCTGTGGTGAATGTATTTTATTTAAAAAGATTTTAAGGTATTTCTAAAGAGATTGATCAGATGTCATAAAAAATCTCTTTATCCTTATAATAATAACAATCAAAAAATTAAAGCCACTGATGCCGTTGCCCATTATCCTCATTGAGACGTCTGTAGTACAGCGAATTGAATTCAAGGTGGATCTTCCCCAGTCAAGACTTTGGTCCAGGCTCTCATTCCTCATCAAGAAGGTAAAAAACAAAAACAACAAGAACATGTCATTATGAGATCTGAACATTAAAGAAATGTAAAACTTAAATTTCCTTTTGGTCGCCATCATGGTCATGGATGTGAGTGGCACTGGCTAAGTTAGGGTCTTGAGTTAAGGTTAGGGCTGGGGTTAGGGCTAGGGCTGGGGCTGGGGTTAGGGGTGGGGCTGGGGTTAGGGGTAGGGCTGGGGTTAGGGCTGGGGGGGTTGTGTACTGATATTTGAGTGTCATGATGTCAAACCACCTCAGGAAAAGAATTGAGTGAATACATTTTAAATGTTGGTCATCTTGGTGATCTTTAAACTGGTACTAAGTGCTGTCCTCTTGCGATCCGATCACCCAAAACACATTTTAAAACCAGGTGTAACAGGGACTCCGTGTGATACTGGATTCCACAGCAAGATTCTTCATTTCAATGGAAATGGAAAAAATAAATAAATAAATAAAAAAAAATAAAAAAAAATGAAATGAAGTCAAATAATTGTAAAAACTGTGAGGAAGTAAAATGTAAAAATAAGTAAGTAAATAAATGAATGAATAAATAAATAAATAAATGTCTTTGTGCTTAAAAAAAAACCCTGAAGGTTACTTAATTAAGATAAAATTGTAAATTATATGTCTAGGTAAAATTGGTTAACAGTCATGGTTTTGGTATGAAGCAACATAAAATGATCGTTGCAGACATTGTCATGCAGATTTCTTTTTTGTGTTTGTTTGTTTGTTTGTGAAAATTTGCCAGTGAAGGTTGGTTGAGGAAAGTTGTAATTGACTGATTAAACTCACCTGAAGCTGATTTCAGCATTTATAAAGCAGGACTATGGTTTAACTCAGCTGGTTTAGTGATACTGAGGTACAATGAGCTTTGTGTGTGTTGTGTTGGTTTCAGAGTCACAAACTGCAAAAGGCGTTTTGCTTTAAAAAATGTTGTTTTTTAATGTATTTAATGAAAATGGCCTTGTTGAAGGCTGAGGTTGATGTGGTTTATGCATTAAAGCAGATGATGTTGTGAGGATTTCTTTTGAAGAAAGAAAAAAGGCTTTAATGCTCACTTTTTTTTTATCAGGCGTGGAAGGGCATTGAATCCAAGTTTTGATGAACTCTACACCATAAAAAGGTTTCAAGGTCAAGTTTTTAAAGCTGTACGCATTATCTTGGCCATTTCTTATTGAGCTCAAATTAAGTCAAAGAAGTAAAAAAACAAAGTGTATTGGATCATATTCCTTTTCAGCATTGCCATGTGTGGTGATGTAGTGGCTTTTTTGTGGGGTGTGTTCTTATTTTTGCAAAAGAACATCTAAAAACAAACTTCTATGGTCCTTTTTGTTAACTTTTTTTTTTTCTTTTCAAATTTCAATTTCATGCCTATGTATATTAAACCTCTGAATGAATCAACACAAAAAACTAAGGCTGCTGGTTATCTGCTCAGGTGTTGTCCATTTCTCACTCCTACATTAAACACTAAGGTTATCATTCCTGGTTCTAGTCCACAGCCCCACTTAATGACGATAAAATTCTGGCAAGCCTGCTTTTGGAAAGTCGGGCATCGGCTGACTTTTTAGCAAAAACAGTTTAAAAATTCTGAAATGCAGTGGAACCTTGGATTGCAAGGGACTTGATCTGTGAGTGTTTTGCAAGACAAGCAAGAAATATTAATAAATCTTAACTTGATGAACAAGTGAGGTCTTGCAATACGAGTATGATGCATATGCTTCGTCACTCACTGTGGGATTATGACTCACTCTCATAGTCGACATCTGTGCTAGCATAGAAAAAGATTGAGGGAGATGTGTAAAAAGTGGAAAAGAGTGCAAAACTTTGTAGAATAGCACCACCCGAATAAGGCTGTAGCAGTGTGAGCGATGAATCTGTTTAATGAAGATGCAATGTCGCATTTCTGCAAAATCCTCAAAAGGAGGCAAAAGCGGCGATCATTGGATAGTTAGTTTCCTTGTTAAAGTCGCACAAAAAGAAAAAGATGGCAGTGAGCGACAGACTGCAGTGATTCTCTGAGTTGTAGTGAAAGTCAAAAGTGAAAGTCCTCTCCCCTCTCCCTCATACAGCCATGATTCTTTTTAAAGGTAAAGTGCAGGTTTTGTTGTCCGGTGTGGTGGAGTTGAATAACAAGGAACAGAAACTTCGTCAGAACCGGAGAACGCAAACACGGGAACAGTAAGGCTTGGCAAGAATGTAGAAAATGGCAACTAATGCCCCGTGACCTTGCAGTGCTTGTGTGAGTATTTTTATAGCTCCCGCAATCTGTCCCAATCCGGTACACCTGTTGCCACCCATGTGGTGCGCTGTAGTGTTGCGGAGGAAAACCAGGAAGTAGTTTTTCTGACATGCGCCGCTTCTGGGAGTGCTCAGAACAGGTGCGCTGCACACGTGCTCCGTGGGGGCAAATTCATGACAGTTTGAGGTATTTTTACTTTAGATTTTGTATTAATCGTTTTTATATAAATATTTGTGGGTGAAACACATTTTTCTGAGTTTCCATTATTTCTTATGGGGAAATTCGCTCTGATATACGAGTGCTTTGGATTACAAGCCCGTCTTCGGAACGAATTATGCTCGCAATGCAAGGTTCCGCTGTATTAAAACAAAGCAAGTAGATCTTTAAATATGTCTCATTGGCAATATTAACTGTTTTGCACTAATGCAAATTGTCCAATTGCTTCTCTTGAAGCATGTGTTCAGCTGACAAACTGGATTTGATCAAAAAGGACCTAATTTGCTTAGTTGTATAAATGAGATACTTTGTAGGTCGTTCTGGATAAGGGCGTATGATAAATGACAAATGTAAATTGCCAATCAAGGTCAAAAAATTTGCCTGAAGCAACAGAAGGCTGTAAATATTACATTGTCGACTGTCTAACTGAAAGACATATCGCAACCAAGTGTGGTGTTTACAAGCAGAATTGCGTACAAATCACTTGCCTAAGCTTTCAGTTCCCGCTGTTTAATTAATGAGATTATACTCAAGTCCAAAATAATTCTTCTTCACAATTTGCTCATACTGGACACTTTTTTATGATTGCTGTAGAACATTAGTCATTAGCGTGGTCAAATCCTGTGATGTGTATTTTGACAGAGGGTCCATGTCTGGTGCACACCATCACCGGGGACCTGCTCCGGGCTCTGGAAGGCCCTGATAACTGCGCTCTCCCTCGCCTCATATCCGTGTCGAGCGAAGGCCACTGTATCATCTGTTACGAGAGAGGACAGTTCTGTAACTTCAGCATCAACGGCAAGCTGCTCGCCCAGATGGAGATTAACGACACCACGCGTGTAAGAACACGTGTCATTTCTATAGACACAGACAGACGCCAATGCGAAATAATGGCACATGCATACGTGCCTCTCATGCTTGAGGATCTTCTTAGTAGCAATTTAGAAGTGAGCTTAAATTATGGACTAAGTGTAGCTAAGGAAAATCCAACATGAACACTGAACCAATAAATATTTATTAAAGTCAAAATTTGAGCATTGAGTCACATGGAATTGAAGTATAATTTAACCTAAGATGGATATAGCGATCGGTACAAGCAGAAGGTTCATGGTTTTCTGGGTTCCACCTCTTCAGGCGATGCTGCTGAGCAGTGATGGACAGACCCTGGTGACTGGAGGAGACAATGGCGTGGTGGAGGTGTGGCAGGCCTGTGATTTCAAGCAGCTTTATGTTTACCCGGGATGTGACGCTGGGATCCGGGCCATGGACCTGTCCCATGATCAAAGGTTTGGCATCAACTATCAGCCAGTTTATCTGAACCCATTATATTAAATGATGTATTTCGGACTCGCCTGCCATACAGGAGTGACCACTAGGAGGAAAAAAATAGTTCAATATGACAATTAGGATATTTTCAGATCAATACATGAGGAAATTTACATCTTGGGCATGTAGAAGTTCTTGATTAGTGTCGTCGTCCCCCCCCCCCCCCCCCAAACATGGGGTCTCGCTTGCAGTTTATGAAACGTTGTCAAATTTAGAGTCGAGCTGTGGAGTAGGCATTCCGGCCTTTTCTTACTACTGAAATTTAACCACATCTTATTTATTTTATTTTATTTTATTTTTTGCAGCAAAATATCCCCCTTGATTAGTTGTTTATGTAATATTTTAAGGAATTGGACACAGATTTTCTCACTTGGCTTGCATATGATGTGAAGATTGTAAAGATCCACTGTGCATCATTTAGCAGGAATGGAACATACTCCTCATAAGTATATTTTCATTAGTGTACAAATTATCTGTATCTACGAATCATTGTTTTTGTAAGCTTGGAACAAGTCCTTTTTATTCGTACATAGGGAGCAGGTCCACCTCTACAGAGGCACTATGGTGTACTATTACAGTAGCCCAGAATGGATAAACCTCTAGAGGATGTCTTACAACATTTTAGAATTTTTTGACAAGTGGCAGTGTGAATCTGGAAAGTAGCAATGGAATAAGAACTAGGAAATGAACTGCAAGAACCTACATTTTGGAACATAAAGGAGGATTGTACATATTTGTACGGCCCCTCTACGCTCTAATACATGCTTGGAAAAGCAGGGGTAAATGCAATTGATTTTGCAATTAACTAATTCCTACCTTGTGGACTTTTTTAATACTTGGAGAATAATAATAAAAAAAATCCCTACAACAACTTCTAGTAATGAGCTCTCCAGAATTGCATAGGTCCTGATGGAGAGCTCTGAGGGATCACCCATGTATTAATTAGGTACGCAAGTTATTTCTCGATGGCTCCTATGTTTTGCAGGACGTTGATCACGGGCATGGCATCTGGCAGCATTGTAGCATTCAACATCGATTTCAACCGCTGGCATTATGAGCACCAGAATCGCTACTGACCTGGCTGGAGGATGACTCCCACGCTCCCTCATGCTTCCAGAAAGGAGCCAGTCAGCGCCCAGCAGCACTAACGAACAGTCTGCAGCACTTTCCAGCAAAGACTGATGAAAGTGGTGACTGCAGACTTCATATTTCTCGCGTAGTGTGTGCGTGCTCTGTTAACAACACATCCCAGTTGTGTACCGCTTGTCTAAAGTACTGTACATGGACATTGTATTCTAATGTCATTCTAAGTATATGGAAAAAATCTAAAGCCCAAAAGTCTTGAGCTACCAATGATTATCTGATGTCCATCAGCCAGTTTCCCACAATTTAAACTGTGAATCCCTCTGCACAGCAGAAACGAGCATTTCTACCGTGTATATTTGTATATGCTAGCAGCATATTTCACCTTCAAGAGGCTTATTTTCAGGGGAAATAGTGGTTCATGATGTAAATATGGATATTGTCAAAATGTATTCCTTAAATCTTAATGGGTAAAGTCTCTAAAATGTGTTTAAATCCTCAAATTGTCTGTCTGGGTCTTTATTAAACAGTTAGATCAATTAGTGTTTTTAATGATTTCGACATCAAGTTGTTTTGTGTTGTGACTAAATGAGCCCTGTGTTTTCTGTGAAATGTACTGTTTCAGCCACTTCTCGCTCCACTCATCAGTTTAATTTTCTGGTTTTACATAAACGTGTGAAATGTTTGGCCACACTGTTCTTTTTAGTCCAGGATTTGCTTAGGTGAATATAACGATGTACGTACATTCTAAGATTATATTCGAAAGCTCATGATCCATCTTGACGTTTATTTTTATGACTTTTTTTTGTTTGTTTATTTCTTTTACAATTGTTTTGGCTCATCCAATTGTTTTGTATCATGCACTACGCCCGTACATTTGATCCTATAATATTGTAATCCGTTTATATAAAATTCAGATATCGCATATAAACTGCACTGATGGCAGGCACATTTTAAACGGAAGTGTAAAAATGGTCCATCTATTCATTTGCTGTAAGTGAACATGAACGGCGGTACTGTATGTACAGACAAAGCTTAAACGTGCACATAGTCGTATTTATTTTATTAAGTATAGGATTTGTGCTATGAATTTTCATCTTTTATGTTTTGCAATTTGTCTCCTTTTTGATTTTGGTCAACCCTTTTCGTTTGATTTTCAGGATTTTGTTAAAACTTATTCTCTTGTCAATATTGATCACCAAGATTAAAAATGTTTATAATAAAATGTAATAAATTGAGATTTTCACTTGGTTTGATTTTAATTTTAAAATCCACCTTATTTCGCTTATCTATTGCAGTAGAAATGCACTTTGGCCAAAAGTATATGGACACCTGACCATCACATACAGCCATACGTAATTGAATAGTTGAGAGGGGAAACGATCAGATTAACAGGTCTGTTGCCCAGATCTAGACTTCCTCTGCTATAAAGTTGAGCAGTTTGGCGCTCTGCCCTTTGATCGTAAGTGTGAACGTGGCTGGATGATTCCTCATTTTTTCCTGCGCCAGACTCCTTATAAAAGACCTGCAGAATGTCTGTCAGTTTAGTTGCTGCTGCAGAATGAAGTGTCTGCCGTGGGTCCGCTCCATTTAGGGCTCATGGCATTTGGAATTTAAATGCTTTTCATTTACGAATGTATTTCATAATTCATGGCCTTTTTGTTTTAACCCTGGAAAACTCATCATAATAAGAAAAATATCTTCGGTGGCTAAAAAGACGCAGTGAACCCAAAAAGGTCTTTATTCATCTTTATTCGTCTTCTTTCGCTTAATCCTGTTCGGGGTCGCCCGGGGAAGCTGGCGCCAATCCCAGCTGACATCGGGTGAGAGGCGGGACACACCCTGGGCAGGTCACCAGTCTACCGCAGGGCAACACAGAGAGACAGACAACCACACTCACATTCACACCTAGGGGCAATTTAGAGTCAACAATTAGCCTAATCCCCTCTGTGCATGTCTTTGGACTGTGGGAGGAAACCCACGCGAACACGGAGAGAACACGCAAACTCCACACAGAAAGGAAATATGACCCCAGGGGTGCTCCAGGGTTAAAATGCTGGTTTCTTTAGTCTTTCCAGCGGTTCTACAGCATGTCCCTTGAGTGCGTTCTTTGTAAGTGTTGTACGGTCAAACGGGATGTGTGCTCAGTCAGATTTAAGAGGATGCGTTCCAATTAATTACATCATTTTGTCTTCACCGATGGGAGTTCTGTTGATATTAAGTGAATTGACGTTTCTGATTGTGCGAAGGAGGTGTGTCGAGTGAGCGCGATCAGTTCATGTAGCATTTAATGCAATCCATTATATTCTGAAATCTCATCTTAAGTTGGCACTTAAGCACTTTTCATAAAACATACACAATCACTTTTTTAGCTTATTCCACAGAAGCGCCAACAGTCACCCCACTCCCAAGGACCCTCCTTCCTACATTTGCGACAGGTGTACCTGTCGAACTGTACTGTGGTTTCTGTTGCATCAAAGGAGCACCTGACGGACTGTTTTCTTTCTGGGGACACGCTGAGGAACAGAAGCCTTGTCTCGGGGGTGTCTTCATTTCTTGTCCCGTCGCTTTTTCTTGCAAGATGAGCCACGAACATGCTGCTTTTGTTTTCAGACCCCGTGCATGTCATGCACAGAATGGGAACATTCATTGCTGCCAAATCCAGTATGTTCTACAACATGGCAACTGCCCATCTGCACGCACCTTCTGGTCCATGATGTCAACGCTGCACTGGGTTTTGTTTTGTCTTGTTTTTTTCTTTCTTTTCTTTTGTTTTTCTCTTCCAATCTTTGCCAATCTTCATGTTTGGTGCATGGTACTCAGGACATTTACATTCAGCAGATGCTCCTATCCAGAGCGAGATACCACGAGAGCTAAACGAGTGGTACAAGAATAGCAGTACTTCTAGGCAAAAAAAAAGTTCATGTGCCAACTGAGTAAGTGCCAGAATAACACCTGGCGTAATATTCTGTAGAAGGACCAATCAGCTAACAGCAGTGAAATTGGAGCTAAATGGAAATAAACAATACCACAAAGCCAACTAAAGGATGAACAAAACTGCAACAGCTAAGCTGAATACATCGTCACCAGGCCAGGCAGAGAACACGGTTGTCTTCTTTTTGAGCACATACACCATCAGAATGACCCTGCCAGCTCGAAATACTTCTGTGGAGAATTTCCAGGCTCCTGATGCATCTCCAGTGTGAGGTGGAAGTTCCCAGCGTACCTTATATATGGTGCCAAGCAGAGTCGTGTTGCTTGCCGCAGTCGACTAGCAAGTGACCGAGATGTAGATTGTCTGTAACAGTTCTGCCTTCGTCCACAAATGATTCCATGAGTTTCGTGACGATATTCTCAAAGTCTTTTTCCCGTGGGGCGACTGGGATCCTTTCTTAAGTAAGGACTAGTATTGCACGTGACCTCGGTCTGTAAATCGGCGACAATTCAAAACTTAATTCAAATGTATCCGGATCGGTAGTGATGTACTGGAAGAAAGGAAATGGAGAGTAAACACATGATGCATTTTTTTTTTTTTCTAGTGAATTTTCAGATCTTAACCCTGTCCGTACAAGCACGTCCCATTGTGTGCATTCAGACTGAAGAAACTTCAATTTCTTCCCGTCCAATGCCATGTTTTCCCATGCTAGTGCAACTTCTAAACTTTGAACCATTGTAAATTCGGTCTCAAAGACCTTGTAACTCTAACAAGAAGAAACATATTCATTCATCGACAATTAGGAAAAGTTTTCTTAAACAGTTACCCATATTTACATTAACGGCTGAAAGATGTCCCCTTTCCAATACACCATACCGTGTCAGTTTTTTCAGCGTCTTTACCAGCGAGCAATTCAAAGATGTTCTCGACATTGCCCATGGGTTCCAGCTCATGCAGAAAGGCCTCTGTAGCCCCTCGGATATCGTGCAAATCTTCCATCCACACGATGGGCAGAATAAACCGGTCTTCCCAGAGACTTTATCACCTTGTCCAAACGAGTCAGGTAAAAACAGTCCGGTATTTTATCTACACATTGATGCTGAGTTTTTGACATTTCGTTAGCCTCATAGCATAATTGCCTAAGTCATTGCTCATTGAAATATGACTTGGGCAATGATGCTATGAGGCCAATGATGTATGTTATTGTATAAAATTATACTAAATTCAAATCTGCACAGCTTTGTACAATGACTCATCCCTGAACATGCTTAAATGAATTACTAATCATGCAGTAAATATCCAGACGAATTCCATTAACGCAGGGATCAGACTAGACAATGTTTGACTTTCACAATGGACACAGTGTCAGATTAGACAATAGTAGTCCATAAATTCTTGCCATGTCTTGTTTGGGAGATTGACAACACTACAATTTGACCTGGACCGATCATTGTTCATGCCCTTGTGTGTCATTAGGGAGGTGGGTCAAGAGACTGCCAATCTTAGCCACAGAAGGAACCTCAAGAAATGCATCAAGGGAGTTGGCAAACGAGGAGAAAATGAAGAAAATGATACGCTAGACTTGTTTTTTGGTCAGGATGTCGTGGGGCGTTATCAGGTCCTTTTATTTACGTTCAGGCCCAAAATTTGTCAAATTTGTCCATGCTTTCTGATCTTGGCATAAAGCAATGTCTGGCTCACTTGTAGGATACAGAACAATAATTCAAAGCTAATCTTCAATAAATCAGCACTGCCGATGGAGGGAAATGAGATCTGTAGAAATAATACTTTAGAATAATGATGAGGGCAGGGGGTAACTCAGGGGGTTAAGACGTTGGACTACTGATCGGAAGGTCAGGATTTCGAATCCAAGCAAGGACCTTAACCGCAACTGCTCACTTGTGTAAATAGGATAAAAAATGTAAGTCGCTCTGGATAAGGGCGTCTGCCAAATGACTGTAATGTAATGTAATGTAATGTAAGTCAATATAACATGGCACTTAAAATGTTCTTTTCCACAATTTGCAGTTCAATGTGTTCAAACTTCACTACCAGACATTAAAAACGGGAAACGGTCTTTGTTTGAGGAAAAAAATTTATTCGTGTTTGGCTTGTTGCTGAGGGCACCACTGTAAAAAAAAAACAAAATAAAAAACAAAACAAAATGAACAAAAGAAATGCTACTTGGAAGCAAAGCCACTTCCTGCTCACGGTCAGGAGAAAAGCTGAGTTTTCACCAACATATTCGAACAAAAAAGACACCAACAAGCCAATCATACAGCTATTAAAACATACAGTTTAACGTCCTGTTCAGGGCACTTTGCATAATAATGCTTTCTTCAACAGTAATTATGATATAGTTGAATTTCATACAGATCACCAGCGTCCTAACTACAAACTGTTCACATTGGTTATTGAAGATTTGTTAGACATTCCTACATCAGATATAGACTTAAAAAAAAAAAAAAAAAGAAAGAAAGGCGATTGTTTTTCATGCCGTCACGTCTGTCGTTTTGTGCTCGTGCTACTCGTTGTGCCTGTTTATAATGACGCGACAGGTACAGCGACTTTACATGGCATTTGAAATGACCTGTCGTCGAAAAAATAAGACAGAACATGAATCAGAGTTGATTTCGGTGTAGAGTCCTGGGCCATCCTGTGTGAATTCAGAGAAGCATCCAGAAGGCCATGACTTAAGACACAAACCAGCGTTATGATGCAGCTTAACTTTTTTTTTTTTGTAAAACCTCAACAAACTTTACATTCAGAAAAAGCTCAACATTCGACAAATCAATTTGCTAAGTCCAACTAAGGCGATTAGGCCATATCTGGTGGAATAAAACGTATATGATCATTTCTGTGCTTTCCTACCTCCAGAATTTGGGCAATTTTTGTTGCAACTGATGCATGATGTATTCATAAGAAACCTGAACAATATAGTGTACCAAAAAAAAAAATGACCATGAAACAAATTCTCGATTGGTCAGAAGGTCATTTTCTCCTCCTTTCTATAACTTTCCATAACAGCAGATCTGACCGGCGTGACTACTCTAATTCAAACGACGGCTTTCTATTGATCCGTTAAAATGTACGCCAATACATTACAGCTTCAGTAATGACCCGTTCACAGAGACTTAAACATCACAGGATGTCATGTAGATTCCTGGATGTTCTACAACATTATAAGCAGTAACCACAAACAGATTAAAAAGTATAAACCCTTCTTTCTCCTCTCCAACAAAGAACATCTGAAGCACCAAGATGTCAAGTGTGCACACTATTGGGATAAAATGCTCAAATAGTGATTTTATTTATTTATTTATTTATTTTTCACTATAAATAAATTTGGCTTGAAAATCAGTTCCCACCGTTCTTTCTCCATGGGATATAAATATTATTTAATATTATAACATGGCTTTGCCTTTGTATCTGCTGCCAGTCTCTTTCTATATCCTCTTTATATAGCTTTTGGGTCATCTGGGGTGAATTATAATGCGTAATCCTTCATCCAGTTTACATGTTCATAACTTCATGGCACATTTCTGTTGTGGATACATATTAAAATATCCGGTCGGTGCATGGAAACCTTTTTGTTCTCATCTGTATTGTACTGTGTATAGCAGCATATTCCCATCATTTTGTTTCCGCAGTGAAAGCGTGAGATTTTTACGACGAGGTACAAGTCACTGAGCTTGCGGCACATACCATGTTTCCAAGCACACACTTGATGATGATGGGATGATTTGACTGAGAATCGGACCTTTTGTAAACGTTTCTAGCCTATTTAAAATAGCACCCGTCACTGGGGGGGAAAAGGGTTCAGTTAAAAATTACCCAAATTTTCTAACTACTTAGCTATTAAATATGGCATACTGTATAATTGTCTAATGTAACCTATACATTTTGATATTACAATGTTGGCAAAACTACTCAGTGATCAACAGTGATTGGGGGGTGGGGGGTAATATGGGTGGGGGGTGTGGGGTATTATCGGTGGTGGGTGTGGGGTAATATCGGTGGTGGGTGGGGGATAATATCGGTGGTGCGTGTAAGATATTATTGGTGGTGGGTGTGGGGTATTATTGGTGGTGGGTGTGG
>JAQLOM010000003.1:3665732-3678346 GCA_030068315.1 Chrysichthys thysi
GATTTTGAGCTTCCCTTCATTCAGGGACACATTGTGAAACATTTTTAGTTTATGTCTTATGGTGTTGACTCTTTTAGTGTTCATACAAATATTTACACATTAAGCTTACTGAAAGTAAAAACAGTTGACAGTCAGAGGACGTTTCTTTTTTTGCTGAGTATATATATATATATGTACGTGTATATGTGTGTATATATATATATATATTAACAAGTTTGAGGTACCAGGTGGTGCCCACATGGATTAAATGTAATGGGGGGTGTATTTACTTTTGAGATGTCTGTGTATGTATGACCACAACTGTAGGTGTCAACATATGTCATACAACATATGGTAACTCGAAGACACATGATTGCGTGACTTATGCTGACGTTTGATGGTTACTGGGAATACAAACATGACAGTTGTGCATCATTGGATTTAAACTATTACAGCAACTTGTGACATGTATGACAAGGTTATGATGATCTTACGGCTCAGAGCTCAAGGAATAAAGTAAAGGTTTCCTCATTGCTTCTTTGCACTGTTGTTGTCTTCCTTATATTAGGATCCTTTAATACGGAAACATTCATTTATCGTGATAGTGTGCCATTTCAGCTTTGCCGGTATCCAAGTTTTGCTTGTTGTCACTGAGAAATTATATCTGCGATCCCGTCTCTGTGTATTATTCTTAATGTGTTAGTATGCAAAGTACTTTCGGAGAAATGCTGAAGATCTAAGAATATTTGAATAACTAGCAGAATGTCACCCTTTCCTGACATTTGAAAAGTACGTATCGGATCACTGTCACACTTCGTTAGGTGTGACAGCAGGCATTATAGGCACTTTATCAGGCATAAAACACAGTGCTTGCGTAGCAAATATATAAATAGGATTTTCTCATAAACAACAGGCTTCGATCTAACAAAGTGTGTATGATTTATTCATGAAATTCACTTGGCAGTACACAGTCTATAGACATAGCTGTCACTTAATGCTTGGTTTATCAGTCAACAAAAGCCCATCACATATGCAGAGTGCTGTGTAGACTGCAGATATATCTGAGCAAATGTGCTGGAGTGCATAGAGTACGACATGGTGAACTGCAGAGGCTATTAATCAGAACGATTAACCATAAGGCAGATTTTAAGAAAGGGTTGGAACAGGTGAAGGCATATTCAGTAGTTTTGAGCACTCCCTATCTCACTCCCTACCTCACTCTCTACCTCCCTCCCTCCCTCACTCCTTAATTCACTCTCTATCTCACTGCTTCCCTCACTCCTTAACTCATTCACTACCTCCCTCACTCCTTCACTCCCTCATTACTTCACTCCCTCCCTCACTCCTTAACTCACTCACTACCTCCCTCCCTCACTCACTCCTTCACTCCCTTCCTCACTCTTTAACTAACTAACTAACTCACTACTTCACTCCCTCACTCCTTAATTCACTCACTACTTCACTCCCTCCCTCCCTCACTCCTTACCTCACACCCTAACTAACTCCCTCCCTCCCTCCATGCTCCACTCCCTCCCTCACTCATTCACTCATTCACGACCTCACTCCCTGCCTCACTCCTTAACTCACTCACTACCTTACTCCCTTCCTCACTCCCTCCATCACTCCTTCACTCCCTCCCTCACTTCTTAATTCACTCACTACCTGACTCCCTCCCTCACTCCTTAACTTATTCACACCTTCACTAGCTCCCGCCCTGACTACTTCACTCCCTCCCTCACTCATTAACTCTCTCACTACCTCACTCCCTCCCTCACTCCTTAACTCCCTCTTTACTTTACTCCGTCCCTCACTCCCTAATTCCCTCACTCCCTCCCTCACTCCTTAACTCACTCACTACCTTACTCCCTTCCTCACTCACTATCTCACTCCCTCCATCACTCCTTCACTCCCTCCCTCACTCCTTAACTCTCTCACTATCTCACTCCCTCCATCACTCCTTCACTCCCTCCCTCACTCCTTAACTCTCTCACTACCTCACTCCCTCCCTCACTCCTTAACTCCCTAATTCCCTCACTCCCTCCCTCACTCATTAACTCACTCACTACTTCACTCCCTCCATCACACTCTACTTCACTCTCTCCCTCACTGCCTCACTCCCTCCTTCCCTCCTTTACTCCCTCCCTCCCTCAAACATTTCTGATCATTTCTGAAATATAGAGAAGCTGTAGAACGCAAAGCCGATCACACACTCACAAATTATGTATATGAAATATCAGGAATTCATAACAACACATGTGCAGTGACTTCTGAGTAGAATAACAGTTTAAATATTTGATTGTGCTCGGAGCATTTCAAGATCTAGCACTAGAGGGAGCTGGAGCAGTGGGCAGTGAGGGAGCTTCAAAAAAATAATAATCTGAAAATAAATAAATAAATAAATAAATCCATTTAAATGAGTAAGCAAGCAAGTAAATAAGTAAATAAACAAATAGATAGATAGATAAATAAATACTTATTACAAACAATGAAAAGTCATATCGAAATATGTACGGAACATAGGCTAACCATGGAAATGGAGTAAATAATATTTGAACTCTAATTAGAAGTGTATTTTTGTTCAACGTCTTGGTTAATGTAACTTATGAATGCTTGGGAATTTCTTTTTTTTTGTTGCGAAAATAAATTGTATGCTGTTTAAAACCTCTATAATACCCTTATTATTATTATTATTAATATCATCATCATCATCAACAACAACAACAACAACAATAACAATAATAATAATAATAACAATAATAATAATAATAATAATAATAATAATAATAACAACAATAATAATGCTTCTATATGAAAAATACCTGCAGGTTGGAGTTAATAGCAGGGGACTGAATGAAACAGTGAGTAATCCATCATCCTCTCGGCTTTCAGCGTGGAAAAACTTCACGCTCCCTCCTTGTGTCCCGCCCCCTGATCTCCGCGACGCTCCTTGTATCCAATCCCAAGTCAGGTATCGCATTCCACCGTAAAAGTCACCCAATAGGAAGGACGGAAGGCGTGGCCTCGTCACTCCACTTCTCGGAGGCATGAAGTTTATTCGGGAGCGCGCACGGCGCTGGGGGAGAATGGTGCGCTGGAGCGCGGCTGCGTGGGAGCGCTCTGTCCAACACCGCGCCGTTACACCCTAACTTTTTGTTTTTTCCTTCTTTCTGTGCGTGCGCGCGTGTGCTTGGATCTCTGTGCATTTTCTGGACCCACCATCCACCGTGGCTCGGACTGCACAATGGCTCAGCCCATACCCAGCTCCACTGGATGGCTCTTTATTCTTATGGCTCTGCTGCCACTGAGTGCGCCGGGGGTGTCCTGCGCGCGCGGGGGGGACAGCCTGGGACTGACCTACGGCCGCAGGTCCGAGCTGTCCGAGGACGCCATCCTGGTGGCCAACAACGGAATCCGGGTTCCCTTTGGCAGATCCGTGTTCATCGACCCGATGAATGATTTAGTGCTGCAGGTGCGACCTGGAGACAAGTGCACCATCACGGTCCTGGACAACGATCCTTTGTCGCAGAAACCAGGTCAGCTGAGCCCTAAAAAGTTCCCATGCGAGTTCGGACCTAGTGATGTGAAATACTCCCACTTTGGATCCCGCAGCCCGGCTAAGGACAGAGTCAGAGTCCAGTTAAGGTACGACACCCAGACTGACACTGTGATCATCCCATTCATGATGGAAGTCGAAGTGATCTTCACTCAGCTGGAGATCCTGATCAAAAACATGCCCCTGAGTGTCGAGAAGCTCCTGGGAACGAGCAACCCTATTGATAAGAAGATCCTGGAGTTCACTTATGACAGAAACATGTACCAGTGTAAAGTGACCTCTCTTGCTGGAACAGGTGTCCTGCCCAGGTATGGCAAGCTTGTCGATGACAGTAAATTAGGGAAAATGTCCGACTGCGAGGAATTTCTCAGGCTGAACATTCGCTATCGACATACATTCACGCAGCGCTCCCCGAACAGAGATTACATCCCCATGTATGTAGAGCTCCAAGACAAGGAGAGCAACGTGATCAAACAGGAGTTTTTCCAAATCATGGTGCGGATTAAAGAAGGCGAGGAAAACACCTCACCCAAACCTAGCTTCGTCTCCATGATGATGATGGAAGTCGACCAGTTTGTTATGACCGCCATAACCCCGGACATGCTCGCTGCTGAGGATGTTGAATCTCCACCTGAAGACTTGATCTTTAACATTACCTCTCCTCTGTCGTTCGAGGAGGGCTATATTGTCAGTACGGACGATAGGAATTTGCCCATTACGTCCTTCTGTCAGGGAGATCTGAAGGATCTGAAAATAGCATACAAACCTCCGAGTGAAGACTCGGACGCCGAGAGAATTTTCCAAATCGAGTTTGTGGTCGTGGATACGGAGGGAGCCGTCTCGGACCCGTTCGCGTTTATGATCGTGGTTAAGCCCATGAACACTCTGGCTCCTGTTGTGACTCAAAACACAGGGCAGCTGCTCTATGAGGGTCAGACTAGGTCACTGTCTAGTTCGCGAAACCTGCAGATTAGCGATGAGGACAATTTAGACGATGTGAAAGTGACGGTGATTGACGGGCTGAGGCATGGTGAGCTCACTGTGATCGGCTCCAGGAGTAAATTCTTCACCGTGGCAGATCTGGATCACGGAGCTGTCGTCTACCAGCATGATGGCAGCGATACCTATAGCGACAATATTATTTTTCGGATGACAGATGGCAAACACGAAGTGCAATTTCTTTTCCCCATAACCGTGGTGCCGACCGACGACGAGCCACCGATTATCAACGCCAACACTGGTTTGGTGATGTTCAAAAATCAGATGATGCCCATTTCATCTCTAACTCTCAGCGCAGCTGATATAGACTCAGAGGATTCAACGATTAAATTTATCCTGGAGGCGCCTTTCTCAAATATAGGAGAGGTGCTGCTCCGTCAGTCGGATGCGCCGGAAGATCCGTCCACGTGGAAGTTCAATTCTGAAGACGAGATGTACGAGAAAACCGTGAGAGAGTGGCTCCAACAAGACATTACTGATGGGAAGCTGTTTTACAGACACATTGGACCGCACAACAGTAAAACCATCATGGATCAGTTCGTTTTCCGAGTTCAAGATGACAACGACCCGCCAAATCAGTCGGGACACAACTCTTTCGTCATTAAAATCCTCCCCATTGACGACATCCCTCCTGAGCTTTACCCCGACACGACGCTGCAGCTGACCGTACATGAATACCAGCTCACTTTCTTCCGCAAGAAATTCTTACGTTACACCGATTTAGACTCCGAGGACAGGGATTTGAAATACACCGTCACTCAGCCTCCGAGAGACACGGATGAGAACAGCCCTGTTATCCTAGGAGCCATTGTTCTGACAGAAAGCCCAAACACCGAGGTTACAGAGTTCACTCAAGCACAGATAAATCACCATAAAATAGCCTACAAGCCGCCTGATCTGGAGCTGGGTATAACCCCACATGTAGTGCAGTTCCATTACACGGTTGAGGACACAGCAGGAAACAGTGTCGATGGAGCGTTCACTATTTTCCTGCAGCCTGTTGACAACAAACCACCCCAGATTACCAACACAGGGTTCACCGTGTTAGAGCGAAGCATGCATGTGATCACACGCACAGAGCTCGACACCACCGACCCAGACACGGACAGCACAACGATCTCCTTTACGCTCACTCGTCCTCCTCTGCATGGCCAGATACAGTACGCATTCACCGGCCTGACCAAAGGGAATTCGTTCAACCTGGACGACATTTCTCAAGGCAGGATCTCTTACTCTCACAACGGAGACGAATCACCAAACGATTTCTTCCAACTTGATGTGAGCGACAGAGTCCATGTGGTCACTATTACCGTCAAGATAAACGTAAAGCTCATCGATGATGAAACTCCAACCATAAGCCTTCCAGAAGGTACCATCGGCTCCTATATCGACGTCTTGGAGAACGGAGCTACCGAAATCACAGCTAATGTCATTCAGGGACGAGACGAAGACACAGACGACCTGAGGTTGACATTTATAGTGGAGGATCCGCCGGTTCTTGGCGAAATCCTGGTCAACGGCGTCCCAGCCAACAGATTTACCCAAGCCGACATCATCAGCGGATTAGTCGTGTACGCGCACACGAGCGGAGAGATTGGCCTTACGACAAAAGAGGACTTCTTTAATTTGACCCTGACAGATATGTCTGACGAGTGGGCCGTGGGCGGTAATAAAATCAAGGGTGTTCGAGTGCACGTGACTATCCTGCCGATAGACAGCCAGGCTCCTCAGGTGTTTGTCGGCCACCGGTTCAATGTTGTTGAAGGGGAGAAAAATGTCATTCAAATAGTGCACATAAGTGCTTCTGATATTGACACTCCCAACGATGACCTGTTGTGCACCATCATTGTTCAACCTACAGCTGGCTACGTGGAAAACATCTCCCCGGCTCCAGGATCAGAGAAATCCAGGTCGGGTACTGCCATCAGCGCGTTCACCATCAAAGACGTCAAGCAGAATCACATCTATTACGTGCAAAGCATTCATAAAGGAGTGGAGCCAGTGGAGGACCGATTCACATTCAGGTGCTCAGATGGCATCAATTTTTCTGAGAGACACTTCTTTCCGATCGTAATCATCCCGTCAAATGACGAAAAGCCGGAGATCCACATGAGAGAGTTCGTGGTGATGGAAGGCATGAATGTTGTCATTGACACTCCTATATTGAATGGCGTCGACGCAGATGTTCCCACAGATGAGCTGACGTTTATTGTTACGAAACCTCCAAGACACGGTTTTATTATAAATCAGTTAACCACGGGTACTGTTCCTGTGACTAACTTTACTCTCGACCAAATAAGAGAGGCTTCTAGCATTGTTTATGAGCATGATGATTCAGAAACCACAGAGGACAGTTTTCAAGTTCTTCTCACTGATGGCAAATTTACTGTGGAAAAGACTGTTATTATCATGGTTATCCCAGTGGACGATGAAACGCCAAGGATGGCCATCAATGACGGCCTTGAAATCGAGATAGGGGAAATCAAAGAGATCACAAACAAGGTTTTAAAAGCCACTGATCTGGATACAAAGGACAGCACACTGACGTACGTTATCCGATATGGTCCCAATCAGGGGATTCTGCAAAAGAGGACACCGTTTGGAACGCTCCAAAACATAACCGTTGGAATGAATTTCACGCAAAGCGACATCGACGAAAACTTGATCCTGTATGTCCATAACGGACAGGAAGGAATACGTGACCTCGTTAAATTTGATGTCACGGACGGCATCAATCCCTTGATTGACAGGTACTTCTATGTAACAGTCGGGGGAATAGACGTGGTGTTTCCCGACGTTATCAGCAAAGGCGTTTCTCTTAAAGAAGGTGGGAGAGTGACCCTAACCACAGACTTGCTCAGCACCAGTGATCTCAACAGCCCAGATGAGCACTTGGTCTTCACCATCACTCGAGCTCCAGTGAGAGGTCACCTGGAGTGCTCTGATACACCAGGCATGCCCATCAGCTCCTTCACCCAGCTTCAACTGGCTGGAAACAAGATCTACTACATCCACACTGCTGATGATGAGGTTAAGATGGACAGCTTTGAGTTCGAAGTGACGGATGGTTACAACCCAGTGTTCCGCACGTTCCGCATTTCCATAACCGACGTGGACAACAAGAAGCCTGTGGTCACGATTCACGGACTGGTCGTCAACGAAGGGAAGAGCAAGCTAATCACGCCGTTCGAGTTGACCGTGGAGGATCGCGACACGGTCGACAGACTTCTAAAGTTCACCATCAGCCAAGTGCCCATTCATGGAAAGCTGTTGTTCAACAGCACCCGAGCCGTCACGTCATTCACCAAGCAGGATCTCAACGAGAACATGATCAGCTACAGGCACGACGGGACCGAGTCTGCTTCGGACAGCTTTTCCTTCACCGTCACAGACGGAACTCATTCCGACTTTTATGTCTTTCCCGATACGGTTTTTGAGACTCGCAAAGCCCAGTTGATGAAGATCACGATCCTTTCTGTGGACAACGGTATTCCGCAGATTGTGGTCAACAAGGGTGGGACGACTTTGAAGATGCTGCCCAGTGGTCACCTAGGTTTCGTGATCACCAGTAAAGCGCTGAAGGCTGAGGACCGAGACAGTCCTCATGGAGCTGTAACTTTTCGAGTAACAGTAGGGGCGGAACATGGCTACCTCATCGACCTGGGCAAGGGAAATGCCACCATTACTACATTTACTCAAGGTAAAAAAATGTTCATATTACGAAATGCAAAAATAACCATATCGTGATGAGTTACAGGACAGACTTTTCTGAGATATATTCTACATATTTGGATATTATTTATTTATACTTTATTCATCATTTTTTACTGAATGCTATGGTTGATTTGATGCCAACATGGTTAAATTTCATCTTTTAAACTGTAAAATGTCAACTTTATTCCGCCCCTCATTCAGTGTTGATTAAATGTTGCATTATACTGTCCACTTTAATAGGAACACCTGTACACATACGCTGTTATCAAATCAACGAATCATGTGCCAGCAGCCCAGTGCATAAAATCACGCCCATACAAGTCAAGAGCTTTAGTTAATGTTCACATCACTTCAGTGACTTTAACCATGGCATGGGTGTTGCGAGATTGACAGGGTTGTTTATTTCAGCTGCTGCTGATCTCCTCGCATTTTCCTTTTAAACCGGACAATACTGTATAGAAAACGCATAAATAAATACACTTGTATATGCTTATCATGTCTTGTATCTCAGAAATGTCTTCAATAATCATAATATGATATATATTGCTCATATCCCCCACCCCTAAAATATCCCAGGGTTAAGTGGAGTATATCTATATATAAGTTGCCCAGTGATTAAAGTTTAATAGCATTGCTTTGCTCCGTTGACCTGGTTGTTAAGAGATCACATGTAAAATCTGTTTATAGTATACATGTGCGATTCAACATGTGTAAAACGTTAATCTTCCCTTATAAACGGCTTTGTATTCCAGGGGCAAAGCTCAATGGAGAGCAGTGGACTAATTTGCATAAAAATGTGCTCTCATGCCTTATGCTCAGTTTTTCTGGCCTTCACAGGAAATTAATAAATGATGAATTGATGTGTCCTACGTTTAAGCGAGGACGGTAATGAAAACCAGATAACATCATTCCCATTCCCATTCCCTGAGAGGTTTGAAAATGTCGTGCACGGACGTTTAGTACGATTCCAGCTCAATCCTCTTATTAAGTGACCCCTCGCAAGGATATAATGAGCTTTAGAACAAGACCCGGTCGTGCCAATCAGGTGTCCACACAAACAAAGGAATTCTACCAATAAACGATCCAGAACAGATAATTGAACCACCAGTATACCTCCTTACTCTCAGGATTTTCTTTTAATATTTTAAGGGCATCACATCCTGGGTAGGAAGCCGCAGTAAATAAAGTTGCAGCTCTCTTGTGGGTGTTAGAAAATGCTAGGCCTACATTTTTATAAGCTTTCTCCTTTAGAGAAACTGTTTTGCCATGAAATATTAAAGATGGCCTGCGCTGTAAATGCAACACTTTTTTTTTTCTTCCAAAATGCCCAAGCTTCAGACTAAAGGTTTAGGACCGGCTGGAGCCTTGCTGTTCTTTATGAACCCTGTCCTTCTGAAAGCAATGAATACGTCAGGGTTTTAGAGTCTCATATATCCTATGCGAAATAAATTAAAGTCATATCATGATGTTCACGAGTGGATGCAAACCCCAGACCAAGCAATATTCATTATGGGTTGGTTTTTTTTTTTTTCCTTTTGCATATTGAAATTTATTTACATGACAAAGTACAGCCATGGACCTTTGATATTTCCAAGTGAGGTTTAAAATTTATTCATTGACCCTGTGTATAAAATGGTGCCATGCTCCCTATTCCCCAAGAGCAAAAAGCTTTTTCCATACTATTTATTATTCCATTTGAAATGCAAATAAGTTGATGATAAACTTTCACATGAAACACAAACTCTAAGCTCAATTTAACTTTGTTTGGACACTCTTTCTCGGTCGTGAAGTGAGCTTGATTCGCAGACTGGAAATCGTAGCTTGTGCGGGAGTTTGTACTTTGAGTGACGAGTATATTAACAGCAGTTCTTCTGACTGAACATAAGGCATTTTGCCAGCAGGTACATACATACACTCATGTATTTGCACGTCTCTCCCCTAGCTGACATTGATGACATGCACATATGCTACGTTCTTCGAAATGGAGACAACGCTACCAATGACATCTTCCATTTCTCCCTTGAAGACAACGGTAAGAGTTTTCCTCATGATATTTATTCATGTCGGCTGAAGTTGAGGGTCAAGGATTGGACCGAATGTTAGGTTTTTCTCTCTCACTTTGTCTCGTGACATGGGACGGGATGGATTACTTCATACGTGTGGACATTTGGGTTTGCTTGCTAACACTGGTTGACTTGGTTATCATGTAAATAAGTGTGTTTCCAGAAGAAAGTGAACCATTAAAGAAAAGCCTAGGGACCCTAGAACAGAGGTCATCAGATGCAATCTGGATTTCCGTTCACTGAACCATTTACGTGAAAAACTCACTCTAGCAAAGCTGCTAAACATATGAAATGGAAGGGGGGGATTGGCTGTAGATCAGTGACTCAAGTTAGCTAAACATAAACTAGCTTGGCTTCTGAAGCAGATCCATGCACTCGTGTGTATTATTTGGCTGAAGGCAGTTTAGCTATCAGACCAGATGCTAGCTACAGGGCTAGCTACATGTATAGCTTTAAAAAAAATAGTTTTAGCTATCTGGACCTTTATTAACTTCATGTGAATGGTTATCCAGCGCATGTCTACATGTTGGTGTCTGATGTTTTGAAGTCAATTTTTTCAAGTTCAAAATGGATTTGCACTTTATACGATGCCAACTAGAACCCTCGGGCAGTTTTGACCTCACATCTTGGGAGTCTGGGAAAAGGGGGAGGAGCAACACCAAACTGCCCAAAGAAAATATAAGGGACCTTTTCCAAGATGGCTGCCACAGTGGTTAGGTATGCTGTGTAAAGTTGTATTCACTTTTATGGATTCCAGTTAATTCTGCTGGATTTTAAACCACGTCTGTTGGTAAAGATTGGAGACTGGAGAGGATTTTTGGTGAGACAGACATTTATTTGTTTTTAACTTTCAGTTTTTAGTGCGAACCTCTAGAAGCGTTGGTGGACACCAAACATGTCTTAGCTTATTTACGTTGTTTAGTGGGAAAATTGTGAAAACGCTCAAAGGAACACAATTTTCCCCAAAAAAAGGGGGGGGGGGGATTTTTTAGGCTTATAACTTTTTTCTGAAGTGGATGTTTTTGTGTAACACTCAACATCTTTTTGAAGGCTTGACTGGAAAATTAAGACTTCTTGGACTCCTAAAATGGTTCTTGAACGGGTTCTTTAAATAGTTTTTGGAAACCTAAGTGTTCTTGGACTCCGAAATTGGTTTGACTTGGAGATCTTTCCGATGCATGATGCCCAAACATGAGGCTATTGGATGCTTCAAAGATCAACCAACATTTTCTTTATGTCGGTACTGTGTATAAGATTAGAAAAATGGTTCAGAAAATGGCTTTGGACGGATCTGTTTTTTTTTTTTTTTTTGTTTTTTTGGAGGGTAAATTGTGCAACTGGACTTTTTGTAGTATGAGACATCTCAAGGTAAAAACATTTGTAGCTCCTGTGCAGAACTAAAGAAGCAATGTTGGACAACAAGCTTGTTTTTGTAGATCTGGTATCTTTGGCAGGGAAATTGTACGAGGGGAATTCGCTTGAGATGAATCAAGGGGAAAATGTTATTTTGAAGATTTTAAAATGTTCTTTTTGCTAAAGTAAAAACCATGGACTTTCAATGTTTTTATGCTACTCTTCGCCATACTCTTTATACTTTTCCCCTGGTAGAGTCACACTGTGCTTTTTGCCCATGTCTAGCATACTTAAAAACCTTAAAAGCCTACCACTTTCAGGTTAGGGGTAATGTAGTGCTTCCATGAGTGGCTTTTTTGAGGATGTTGGTGATGGCATTTAAGTTTAGGAGTACACCCTGCTATGGTTGTGTAAGAACACAAACCATGTCTGTCTTTTTTTTTTTTTTTTTATTCCCTCTCCCTCGTTTCTTTCTGAGCTTTTCGAGCTCTTTAGTGAGAGGTGGTGAGCATGTTCTGACCTCCCACCAGCAGTGAGACTCACTCAAATTACCTGCCAGTAGCAGTAATTGCAGGTAAAGCTAATGGATGTGGGTTTTTTCTTTCTTTTTCTCTTTAAAGACCATGGGATTAGCCTTTAGCTTAGTTGTTTTGAAAACCATTTTCAGCAAAGGACATTTTTTTGTCAATCCTTTTCATGTATTTTGCAATTTCTTTACGCTTCTCTTTGTGCATATGCAAGCATTTACTTCCTGGCTGTCCCAATCTCACACTGGAACCCTAATTATAAAAATGAAGCATTTTCTTTGTTGTTCTGTTCTTGTGCTTTTGCCTAATTTATATTTAGCCGACGCAAACTGCGAGTTCACGCTCATACTAATAATAATAATAATAATAATAATAATAATAATAATAATAATAACGATGATGATCCAGTCTCTTGATTTAAAAGGA
>JAQLOM010000003.1:3802493-3813675 GCA_030068315.1 Chrysichthys thysi
TATGATCTTCCGGACCTTTGCTTCAAAAAATTCTCTAACTGGACCCCTTTAAATTTTAGTTGAATACCACTGCTCTAGAGGTTTGTCCATTCTGGGCTGCTGTAGCGGCGCAACATGGTGGCTCTGTAGAGGTGGACCCGCTCCCTATGCAGGATATAAAGAGCTCGTTCCAAGCTTCCAAAAACACGGTTTGCAGTTACAGGCAACTATATACACAAATGAAAGCATATTTATGAATTCCCCCCAATTATATTATGGAATGCTCATACAGTGGTACCTTGGTATTCAACGTCCTTAATATCTGCCAAAATTGGTATTTGATGCGGTTTTGCCTGATTTTTTTTCCCTCGGAAAACAACATCGCCTCGGTATTAGACTCGACATACGTTTGGTTTTTTTCATGGTTTTTCACGATTTCCACAGACTTAAATATCAAAATTTTGAGGAAAATTCGAACCAAATGTTAATTAAAAGTGATTTTCTACCAAAAAGCATTAGTACCTTAAAGCATTTGAGTGTTTTTTACTGTTAAAAACAACTTTATAGGAACTTTTTTGTTTGTTTGTTTGTTTGTTTTTTTTAAATCACGCCACCATTTCATACACCACACAGCCGACCTAAACAAAGCTGAATCAGACAGACTGTCGCACCATGATGTAAGCATCATCTGTGAGTGACTGCTCCATAACCCCACGCGTTTTGTGTTTAGTGTTTCACGGTTAAATAAGGTAACCCTGTCTAGCAAGAAAGGGAGTTCAGGCAGCACTGGGGCCGAGAGAAAAGCACTGAGAACCACAATTTAGGTTAAAAAAAAAAATTGAGGCCAAGTATGAAAGAATATAAAATTCCATGATCTATGATCTCAACTGTTATTCGAAACGATGTTTAATAGGGTTAGTTGACATTTATGTTTAATAGGATAGACAATTATGAGCGAAATGTCCAAAAAATAGGGTACAACATCGGGAATTTTGGGAGGCAGCGAACCAATTATTTTGAATTACATTATTTCTTATGGGCAAAAATTACTTGGTATTCAACGTCACCTCTGATACCGATTAGCGTTGAACAGTACCACTGTACTCAATTTCTCCTAAAAGATACCCTCAAAATCCTCCATAGTAGACCTTTACCCATTTTTCACAGAATAAAATTGGTTTCTAGCTGCCCTTCATACTGATGGTAAAATATCTCATCGTCGTCGCAGTCATCATCCTCAAGACTCAAAAGGTGTCTCACGGGTGACTCAAATTTATCCATCCACTTTGTGATTCAGCGATACGGCCGGCTTTAAGAGATTGTTCTTGTTGACTCGGCACATTGTTGGACACAGAATAATCAGGCCTCCTAATCTTCATCTGACATTCCAAAAGGCAGAATCACAGAAGACTAAAATAATGGACAAATATTCTTCTATGCGTACATGTCCATATTTTGACTTGTACTGTACATGATATAACACCCCACACACACAAATCTTTTTAGAAATTTTGATTGTTTTCCCAGCTATGCTCAAACCTGTTGCGAATGGCATCCAGCTGGTTCTTGAGCGCTGCTTTGTGTTGCTCGAGAACGTCCCGAAGAGGAACCGTCACATGCTCGCGGTGTTCTCCCTCGGTGCACTCGAGACACATTGCGGTCTCGCACGACTCGCAGTAAAACTCCATCACCTGCAGAGGGCACACATGAGGACCAGAATGACACAGTGATGACTAAACTGTTAAATAAAAATAACCAACCATGATTACCAAGAATTACTCATCATATCTGTAAACCTCTGTCTCTTGGTAAAGACGATGCCTCACCTTGCCTTCGTGGTTGGGACAGGATAGCGGCTGGGCCGAGTTGGCGGCGCTGGCTGACTCGAGTACGCTGCGCTCCTCGGGCTGCGAGCACTCTGCCTCCCTCTGTAGCACCTCCATCAGGTTAGTGATGAAGAAGTTATTCTGCAGTGCTGCTACACCTTTCTCAGGCAGGATGGAGGTCTGCCTGCACACTGGGCACGACAGCGTGAGGGACTGTGGAGGGATGTAATTCTGAAGACACCTGTGGAGAAAAAAAGAATGGGTGACTTCGGACCTGAAATGAACTCGGAATGTCCATGCGGAATGCCAAATTGTCTCGAAACAGGTCATTCAAAACCCAGGAGAACTTTTCTATCCCTTCTTTATAATCATCAAAAATGCCTGCGATCTACAATTATCCCTAAATATGCTATTTGGAACCAGCTCTATATGCCTGTACCTTGCCAAATAGCTAATGTGTTAGAAAAATCGCTTGCGTTTCTCAAATCTCAAGAAAGTGTGACTCCAGTACTGGAGGCAGCTTTTCCATCATCACGTTCACAAAAATAAAATAAGGGCAGCACGGTGGCTAAGTGGTTAGCCCTGTCGCCTCACAGCAAAAAGGTCCTGGGTTCAAGCCCCAGGTTCGACACGGGCGCCTTTCTGTGTGGAGTTTGCATGTTCTCCCAGTGTCCACGTGGGATTCCTCTGGGTACTCCCACAGTTCAAAGACATGCACAGATGGGATTAGGCTAAATGGCTACTCTACATTGCCCGTAGGTGTGAACAGTTGTTTGTCCCCGTGTGTCGGCCCTGTGGTGGATTGACGACCTGCATAGGATGTACCCCACCTCACCCGAAGTCAGCTGGGATTGGCCTGAACAGGATTAAATGGCAGAAGATGAATGAATCTCATTCCAACCAGTGTTAGAACAGCTATGATTTTATTTGGCTAAATTAGCTAGCTCCCCAGATTGGCATGCAGATCATTCTGTAGATTAAAAAAAAAAAAAAAAAAAAAAAAAAAAAAGAAAGAAACCTGGAGATAAATGCTGTCCTCTTTTAGTAATATGAAAAGCTCAATGGATTAAACCCGTTTCGCCGAAATGTGTGCATCTGCTCATGTACAACGCTTCTTAAACTGGCTATAAATGAAAACCATGTGAATGCAGAACAGTGTTAAATAATTTCCCCTAAACACCAAAATCAAGCATTTAACAGAAGCTAAAATTCTTATAGAGGGTGGTTTAGAAAGGCATCTCAGAAGTATCCAGTTCCCTGATTAAGTCCTTCATCTAGGTCGAAGCACACTCCGTGTCTCCAATTGGGAACTTCTGCTTTCCAAGTTGCCCAGATTAGCCAGTGCTGCTACTTGGGGGAAAATAAAGGGCAATTAAATCCTGAGTGTTTCTCTGAAGATGCTGTGTGTGATGGCACTGTACCTCTCGCAGAAGGTGTGCAGGCAGGGCAGAACCTTCGGGTTGTTGTAGTGCTCCAGGCAAATGCTGCACACCAGGAACTGCTTGTCTATCTGTCGCACCACAGGGCTGGTGCTGCCCGTCTCCCTCTTGGCCATGGTGAGAGGCATTCACGGGGAGAGGAGTACGAGGCACACACACCTCTCAGCCTACAGAAACACAGGGAGAAGAGGGGAGGGAGGCAGGCGAGAGAGACCATAAATGAAAGAAAATGGACACCGGTATTTGTTGAATAAGGAAAATTTTTTCAAATACGTTCGGTTCAGTTTAACTATGAGGGAAATGATATCTTTGCTGGCAGAGATATATATATAGGCAGATGTAGGCTATACTGGGCAAAACAGTCTCAAACTTGGCAAAACTTAGCTTGGGGATATGTGTAGACTTGCACTGAAATCAGTCACTGTTATAATACGGCTCTGCGGAATTCTCGAAGCCAGAATCAGAAGGTGTGGATTCGTTTTCGAAGACGGTAAACTCTGACAATGGACTGCATGGCGAATCACAAGTTTGTCGTAATGTGCCCCTTTCGATATGAGATTGTTTCTATGGCAACAGCTAATGTACATGGATTTGTGTGCTGGACGCTCCAGAAGTACTCCAGACATATTCCACACATAATCCAGATTCCACATATATTCCTTAGATACTCCAGATATTCCACATACTATCCAGAAATATTGCACACATCTTCCTCATAATAATCCAGATGTATTCCACACACATTCAAAACTTAATCCAGATACATTTCATACATTGTTTCTATGGCAATAGCTAATGTACTTGGATGTGTGTGCTGGAAATAAATGATTGAATAAATGAATACAAGATAGATGGATGGATAGATAGAAATAGATAGAGACATAAGAGATAGATAGACAGATAGATAGAGACAGAGAGATGGAGATATATGGATAGAGAGACAGACAGAATAAATGAATTGAGTGAGTGAATGAATGAATGAATAAGCAAGCTTAAAAACCGCTGTTGTGATTGATATAGTGACGTTTTCCATGACGGTATATTTTTCAATGCGTTGGAAGGAGTCTCTGGTGTCAATGCTTGTAACAGTCAGGTGGAAAGCTAGGACTACATTTTCCTTTTCTGGTTAAAAAAAAAAAAAAAAAAAAGGAAGACCTTTGTGCTTTGTGGATTCTCTGTAACAAACTTCACTCATTTTTGTCTTATGGACTGGGAGACAGAGTAGGGGTGGGGGTGTTGAGGGAACGAATATTTACGCATGAACAGAAACGTTAAACAACCCTAAATATAATTGAGTGTACTGTACACGGTGCATGACGTGCTCTTCAAGTATGGTGTGTAAGAAGACACCATTACAGGTACAAGTGCTGTCACCGGAAAATGATCATCTTTGGTATGCCAACACACACACACACACACATACAAAAATAGCATCATAACAGACATTATCACTGACTTTCTTTGCTGCTAACAACCTTTGTCCATGTTATCAGCACTAACACACATCAGTCCGGTGCTAAAAACAACCGTAAGCTGTAAGCCACACTACATCACACTGAACATCCATCAGCCTGCACAGACGTACATGGTCTTGCTTTGCTCTGTGCCGGGTTGAGTAGCACTGAGCTGTAAGTTGGCATCCACTAGTTCTCAAGAAAGAAGCATAAATAAATAAATAAATAATAAAAATACATCACACCCACACATGCATACAAATATTTAACATCTACAGTAGAGTCAAAGTCAAGTTATACAAGAAGCTGGCCAGCTCCTCGAATCAATAAAATCAGTTACACTTAAACCCAACGCTTACCAACTAACAACGTGATACACACTCAGATAAATGTTCATACTTTCACAGCTCATTGCATTAAACTGCAATTCATAGGTTCAGGTATTAACAAGCTAGTTTGCAGACATTTTAGTTTTTGTTTGTTTCTAAGAGTTCCAGTGTGTGTGTGTGTGTAATTATGTAATAAGAGAGGTCTTAGAAACACAAACGTCATAAACACTGATATTACAAAAATCATGAATAATACTGGGCGGTACGGTGGTGTGGTGGTTAGCGCTGTCACCTCACAGCAAGAAGGTCCTGAGTTCGATCCCCGGGGTTTGCATGTTCACCCCATGTTCACAGCGGTTTCCTCCAGGTACTCCAGTTTCCTCCCACAGAGGGGATTAGGCTTAATTGGCTACTCTAAACTGCCCGTAGGTGTGAATGTGAGTGTGAATGTTTGTCTGTCTCTGTGTGTCGCCCTGCGCTGGATTGGAGACCTTCCCAGGGTGTAACCCCACCTCTCACCCAGAGTCAGCTGGGATTGGCTCCAGCTTCCCCCCACGACCCTGAACAGGATTAAGCAGCAGATGAGTGAGTGAGTGAGTGAATAACACCAAGAAGCAACGAGTGTAATGGATTATTTGAAGGAGGATTTTGTGTCATTAAAGGCTAAGCTTGCGTTCCCTTCACTGAGGCTGAGATGTGCTACTGTGGCCCCTCGTCTCTAGAACATGTGTATCATGCTGGCAGCTGGAAGCCAGGTTTAAGTTTCGATGCAGGACACGTAAGAAAATAATCATAATGTAATGGTCTGGAGCAAATAATGACAAGGATGCAGAACGGCTGATCCGCCCACACGCTCAAACCTCAAGGATTCCGTTGGCATCAATATTTCAACAGTATTTCCGTTAGGTGGACTTGAACTCAAAGTCAGTGGAGTTGGAGGGAAGCTGGAGCTGATCCCATCTGATTTCACACAAGAGGCGGGGTACACGTGGCTGGGTTGGTCACCGATCTATCACAGGGCTAACACGGAGATAAACAGCCATTCACACTTGCGTGCAAACGTATGGACGATTTAGAGTAGCTGGTTGACCCAATCTGCATGGCTTTGGACCGTGGGAGGAAACGGAGCACCTGGAGGAGCATGCAGAGAACATGGGATTTGTAAACAGACCGCAGTTTAGAAGAAGAAGAAAAAAAAAAAAAACCTTTTCATCGCATCCCTGATATTAGACATAATATTAGTGAACCATTTGGAGACATGACGAAAGCCTAATTTGCATCATATGTAATTTAGGGGTAAAATGGTTATGTGTCAGGGATTATCTCTGTCTTTCTCTCCCTCACTCACATTTCAGCAGACATGACTATAATTGAGCTCATGTTCTCACAGGGGTCATAAACCCTGAGGAAGGAAGACACAGAGACATCACATCACAAGCGCAGTGGGTTACTGTCTCCACCTTCCTGATTTACACACCTCATTAGATTTGATCTTCCCACTAATGGGAAGATGCGAAGCAGCTCCTCTGCTAGCAGTAGGTCTAACAATTAGTGAAAATGAATGCTGTAAAAGGATTTATGAAAAAGAATGCCACGTAGGATTCAGCCACCTGAATGCCCCTTCCATACCTCTCCCTTTCCGAGCGTGTATTAGGACATATGGTGGACGTATGAACAACAAGTATGCTCCTTCGTTTTTCAAAATGTGGATTCTCAAAATGGTTGTCCAGCACCAGCAATCCTGGATTCCTCTACATTCTTCTTCGTCATCATCTCTTCAGCTGCTTTCTTCCATATTCATTCTGCCACTGGTGAAGACATGAAACTTTTTCTCTAGACTCGAGAGGTTTATCCGTTCTGGGCTACTGTAGCGGCGCAACATGGCGGCTCTGTAGAGGTGGACCCGCCCCCTGGGTAGACATAAAGGGCTTGTTCTAATCTTACGAAAATGCTATTCACAGTTTCAGGTAATTATACACTAATGACAACATACTACTGTGGACCCTCGGCTTGTCAACGCTTCAGATGGCGAACAAATGGACGTACAAACTATTTAATTAATTCCCGAGCAGATTGTGTACCGACTGACGAACAAAGACTTGACTGACGTACAGGCCGCCACCCCACACTTCGTGGCACGAACATTCACTTCCGGTCAAGCACTTGTTTTGTGAACATCGTGTAACACATTACACTTAATTAAATAAGCTTTCATTACGGGTCCCAAGAAAGGGGAAAGTGGAAATGGTAGTGAGAGCAAGAAGCCTAAGCGTATAACAGTTGAAATAAAGAAAGAATTAAATCGCTAAACATGAGAACCGCCACCATATCCCTCCACCACCGTCCACCTATGCCAGCGACTACATCTCCACCGCAAAGGGAACGTGCTTTAAAATCATCTGTTTATTTCATTTAGGTTTATTTTTCAATAATTAAGGGGATTTTAATTTTATTGCCATACATAAACCCATAATACACTTTAAAGATGTTTTAAAGGATGAAACACCTTAATTGTATTTCCATTCATTTCAATGGGAAAACTGATTCGGGTCTCGAACAGAGTACGTTTGTGTGTTGAGGTCCCACTGTATGAAACGAACTATACTCCACTTCTGCCAACAGATCCCCCTAAATCCTACCCAGCGGACCTTTAACTGACCACACGGGAACATCTGCACTGAAATGTTAACATTCGTGGGCAGCAACGTAAAAGTTTTCAGTTTTCTCTTTCCTTTATCTTAATATCTTTGCGTTATTCAATTACGTGTTCATTTTCATACAGCAGCAATACCCATGGATACGTATGAACCGACGGACAGGAGCCTTTCTTATACTGCGAGTGTGATTAGCATCTAATAATGCAGCATCCTACAAGCTAAGAATCCTGGCCACTGCTGCTGCTAAGTCAGGGTTCACTTCGGGCGACAAAAACTAGGAATCAAACCGGTTTCGAAGATTTTTCAACATTCCCCAAATACATTACATCGTACATATATCACACATAAACCAGCGATATTATACACATCATCTATAAAATATTCACACATAACTCACAAACAACCCATACGTACTCCGGATATATTCTAAAAGCACTTCTTGTACAAGCATTGCTTAGATTGTTCTACACGCATCCCTCACGCGGTCCACACGTGCTCCACGCGCCTGCCTCACGCGGTCCACGTGTGTTTTACGCACAGCCCTTACTTGATCCACGTGCAGTCAACACGCATCCCTTACATAATCCACATGTATTCTACCCATAATTCCCCTGTATAACCCAAAAGTATTACATATTCTACAAGCATTCCTTACTTAATCCACGCATCGCCCTGAAATAATCCAGATGGTTTATTATGGATTACGCATAGTCCACACAGAATTGTCACATATTCCGCATATGATCCAGAAGTATGCCTCGCAATGTAATCCCACATATAGTCCAAGTGTTCGCCACACGCGTGCCACAAGCCTACCTTAGAAGTGCATATTAGATACATTACAGCATTCTACACATCATGAAGAAGTATTCCAGACACATACCACACACAATCCTCACGTAATCCAGAAATACTCCACAACTAATCCTTACATATTCATCAAATGACCCAAAAGGTATCCTACACAGCTCATTCTTAGCCAGGCTAACCCTTAGACGCAGCAGTTATTGGCTTTAGCCATCGAGCAGGATTCGCATTTCACTGCAGCGCAGTCCATCATCCCTAAAGGAGAGCAGCTGGGCTTTTAATGGAGAACTAACACAAAAGGAAAACAACAGCTCAATAAACACTGCCATGAATCTGAAACCTAAAGCCAAACACGGGTATACAAACTTTAAACCAGAGCTCCGAACACGCCTGCGCTCAGGATTAAAAAGCAGCTGGGATTAAAACAGTGTGTGTAAAGAAGAGGCCACATTGGATCAGGGATGAATCCAGCGTGGACAGGGATGGAAAGCAATGACTAAAGAGCGCACACACACACGCTCACCCCTTGTGGTTTCAGCATGACTCAGTCTTAGTTCCTCCTGGCTAACAGGCGCGGCCGGGTCCTCCTCTGTTACAGCACGAGAAAACGTGTGATCTCTTGAGTAATGCTCGTTCAGACAGCAGTTTTGAGTCGACGCTTCCTCTGCGGCTGTTTCCCTCTCTCTCCCTCTTTCTTATCTTTTCTTTGTTATCTGTCTGTACGTTCACCCATCTGTCTGATTAAAATGCCAATGGTCAGAGAGCGGTGCGTCTGTTAGCTAGACGTTACTAGACAAATAAAAAAGGGGGAAATAGGAGGAAACCTTCGAAAAAGGCACTTCCCAAAATCCCTCTCAGTTCCTTCCTGCAAGTCCTGCTGGTGTGGAGAGGGAACGGTGTATGTGACAGCACAACAGACAGACAGACAGACAGACAGACAGACAGACAGACAGACAGACAGACAGCACCTGTCTGTCTGTGTGTTCATTGCACATATGAATAAGGAAGGAGAGCTCATTTTCAAGCCAGCTGTCCTTTGCACAGAAACGCACACACACACTTCTCTTTCTTGGTTTGAGAGCCAAATCACAGAAGATGAACAATGTAGGCAGAGCACACACGCACACACGCAGAGATTCCTCAGCCACCAGCGCCCAGCATTAGTCCATGTTGTGCATGTTCTATTGGCCTTATTGTCTGCTCTCCCTCCCACACCAACCAAGAGCATTCAGCCCCGCTCCGTCCTGCCTCTGCTCCTCCTCCTGCTCCTCACACACATCTGCTGAATGGGAGCAGCTGAACACGCACACGATGGCCTTGTTTAACCCGCATCTGAACTTCAGCGCTGTACCACAGCATAAGATTCCAGCAGAACGCCGGGTGGAGACATGGCGATAAACCGAGGAAAAGAAAAATCTGTAAATAGTGAAGGACACAAACATCAGATCATACCATATTTGCACACGTTTGTACAAAACTGATTCTGATTGGTCATGCTTTGACACGTCGTCACTTCTGGAACGAATCGGACACAGGGACATGTATGGTGGACACTTTGCATACATGTAAAACTATATAAAAATATAAAAGATTTCTAGATTGTATGTTCATATGGACCAGTTTATAGCAAATGCTCCTGCCACGTCATTGTGCCATCAGTGCAGACTTACTGTGAAAAATCTCATCTATGGACATTTTGGACTCTCAGTGTGTGTGGACATGGATAAATAGAAATAAGAAGTAGCCAAAATGATAAGACAAACAAACAAACAAAAAAAAAATAAATCAGCATCAATTCTTAGAAATGCACTAGTCCTTATATTTAAGATTCGTGGGCTGGCAAGCCAGCGTAACACGTATGATACGTTCGGACGACACCCGAATGTACTAGTCACTCGCCTTGTGCGATGCCTCACTCTCTCCCGAAACTCAGAGATGCCTCGTGTAGCGGTGTACTGTACCATGCATTACCGCCTGTTTTTTTGTGTGCTTCAGGAGCTACTGTTAATTCAAAAGCATGACTTCTAAATGCCCCAGCATGTCCCCTACAGGAAAAGACTCCTCGGTAGGCTACTCTGTTGCTGGGTCGACATACGATATTTTCCACTTATGATGGGGACTAGAGCATGGATGCCCGACCCCAACCCGACGGGACCCAAAGGGTCGGGTCAGGTTCGGACAAATATTTCGAAATGTTACTTGGGTTCGGTCACATCAGCACAAAAATGTTTGATATTTAAAATAGTAAAAGTTACTTTTTGTTCCCAGCCCGTTCAGAGCGCCCGAAAATGGGTGCACAGAACGCGCGCTCTGTGTGGGCAGATTCACGACAGAGTATCATTATAATCACTTAGCAGCGCCTGTTTCAGCCAAACATTAAAATTCCAGTCGGGTTCAGACAGAAACATATAAATGCATGTCGGGTTCGGTCACTGCTCTGTCAGGTTTGGTCAGAAATAAGAGGCCTGAACAACACTCTAATGGGAACCTCAGAACGCATCTCCATTGTAACCTGAGGAGTACATACATACATACATGTTCATTTTCCAACTCGTGGTAAATAAAAGTGTGACTGTTCATGGAAGACACAAAATTGTCTGGGTGAGCCCAAACTTCTGAACGGTAGCGTACATACATGCATGCAGGCATGCATGCATGTATACACACTACCTTTCAAAAGTTTGGGGTCAC
>JAQLOM010000003.1:3903377-3914149 GCA_030068315.1 Chrysichthys thysi
TTGGGGCAAATTTTCTTGTGCAATTAAATGCGATTAATCAAGATTAATTAATTACAAAGCCTCTAATTAATTAGATTTTTTTTTTCAAGTTCCACCCCTAATATATATATATATATATATATATATATAGTAACTACCTTATCATTGTAAGGGAGGTGTTGATTCTGGATCTATTCCTGAAATTCTGGGCATGAAGTCAGGATCATGTCTATTAAAAAATACATTCTACATCACAAGCCAGCGTAACAAGCCCCGGGGAAAGCACTAAGTGCCTTTTCTGCATACATAAGCTCACAGATGCCCATGATAGGCTCGTGTCTCTGTGAGTGACAGTTAACAGAAAGTACATAAAGAACATGGCCAGTCTTGCTCACTTGGACTCCTGGCCATCTATGGTCATGGCACCATTGGGATTCAGACTCACAATTGGGTGAAGGTTTTTCTGTTTTCAGGAGCCCCCAAGACTTTTACTGAATTCCAATTTGTGAACATAATTTAAAAATCTGCTGCTCCAGGAAGCACACATATAACGCTGCCTTCGAGCTTGGCCAAAATACAAAGTCCTAATGGAAGATTATGTATCTGCTACATTCACTAAGTAACCACAAAGAATGGGATAGAAATTCCGCTTCCCCAATGGCCATTTTAAAAAACTAACATGTGTAGGTCTTGAACAATTAGCATCACTATTGGTGTGTCCTTAACAGCTAACAAGGACAGTGCAGGAGAAGAAGGGCCTGAGGGAGAAGCAGGTGCCAGTGCAACATGATATAAAGATGGAGTCCAAGATCGTTTCAGCAAGACGTTCACTCATACTCGCTGAAAGGTTTGCCAAAAAAATTCCACATAATAAAGAATAAGAAGCTTGTGGTAAGACATATGAATAAAAAACTGGGCAGACCTTATGCTTGAAATGTAAGAGTGGGAGTGTTGACTGGACACCCTGTAGGGAGACACTCTGTCACGTCTGTCAGCCAGAGCTGTTCAGTAGCAGGCTAGATGAGACAAAATAAATACATAAATACAACTCGTATCACGTTTCACCAGCTTTTGTTTCCCTTTAAGATTTCTATATGAGACATACTGTATGACTAGCCTGGGAAAGAAAGATCATTAAATAAATGGACGAGCATTTGTAATATGTCGAGACTATAAAATATTCCTCCTATCAGCCTTGATAATTCTCCACATTTTCCTCCTGGTGGATTGCTGAAAGGTTGCGAGAAACATTTCGGGACATTATTGTGAGTGTAAGGCTCACAAGGGTTTTCTTCAAGGACGAAAACTGAAGCATGATTAGTGACTTTGTGAATCGCTAACATAAAAGGGGACATCTTGTCAAATAAGAAATATCATGAATATTCATCTAATATTTCTCATTATGCAATAATGGTGCGCTTTATATGGTGAAATGTTGAAGCTTTCTTGCCATAAATTTGACATTTCTTTGAAGAAATATTTTCTTTTGCTTTTTTACCCCCACAATCGCAAATAAAGTTTGAGTATGTCAATGTAAAGTTTGAGCACGTTAATGTAAAGTTTGAGCAAGTCCGAATGCCGAAGAAAAGCACACAAAAAAAAAAGGAGAAAAATTTCGTTTCATCCCACCTGTAGTAAAAGGGCATCATGGTCTTTTTGACAGCCGGCATCTGATTGCAAAAGTAAACTGATTACATTCATGTCCATTTAACTTCCACTTGAAAACATCCAAAAGCTTGGTCAAAGCGTGACGTTCCTTCTACGAGGAAATCACACTTAACTAGCGCTGTTTTACACATCTTTAGCAAGACTGACTGTTTCTAACCACTGCATTTGTTAAACCGGCTCCTTACACAGCACAAGTTTCATAGGAATATACCCTAAGAGAGATTAAAAAGTAAATAGGTGTCAGGAACACTATGTTGTCAGAAGTATGTGGAGATCTGACCATCACACCAATATGCGGTTCTTCCCCAAACTGTTGCCGCAAAGTTAGGAGCACACAATTGTATATGTAGCATAAAAATTTCCCTTCACTGGGACTAAGAGACACATATCCAGCCCTGTGCACAAAGCCAGCTCCATGAAGACACAGGTTGCCAAGTTTGGAGGAGAAGAACTCGAGTGTCCTACACAGAACTGTGACCTCAACCCCAGTGATCACTTTTGGGATGAATTGGAGCACAGACTGCACCCCAAGCCTCCATGCCTCACATCACTGTCCCACTGAATCTCATTAATACAACTGTAGCAGAATGAGCACATTCACACCCTAGACTAGGGTGACCAGACGTCCCCGTTTTTGATGCCCTGTCCCCGGCTGCACCTGTCCCCAATTTTGGCCATGACCCCCCCCCCCCCATCTCGTAGATCGTCCCAGGAGTGGCAATAGCATAACAACACACGCAACCCCCCATCGTAGACCGTCCCAGCAGTGGCAACATTTTAACAATGCCACCATCCCCCGTCCCCCGTCCCCGTCCTAACCGAAATGTCCCCGGTTCGCTTCCCAGAAATCTGGTCACCTTACCCTAGACATGCTTCAAAATCTAGTGGGTAACCTTCCCAGAAGAGTGGACGTTGCTAAAATCGTAGAAGGGCAGCTTGTTCAAAAGGTATACACGGGTTGTGATTGATTGATGAAGTGTCCACAGTGTTTTGGACATATCGTGTATGTTATGAGCAGAAAAACTGGTAACACTGCAACTGAAGGAAGGGTAACGTGAGTTTCATAACACATTCATAACCATTTTTCCAGAACGTTTACCACACGTAGAATATTACTAAACTTATTTATAGACTTTTTTTTTTTTTTTGTCTAATTCAAGCTAATTTCAAGCTTGGACTTGGACCTCGTTCTACTGGCAGGTAATTTGGGATCTTTCTATAGACATCAAACATCTAGAAATAATTTTATATTAAACATAAGCATATCATTAAAAACTATCTGATCATAGTAAAAACTATGATATTAACTAATGTCAAAGATATTTCTTTTTTTTTTTGCAGTGTGAATAGATTGCTCGGCGTGGACTGGATGCCAAACAAATGAAATACCAAATGACATTTCTAAAGTAACATTAGGATTTGTGCCACATATCTTGCTATGCTTTCAAAGAAAGTTAGAGTATTAAGTTGTCACTCCAATCTCTGACGCAACTGTCACGCACACTATATGACTAGGATGTCATTATTTTCGTGTCCTCCCCTCTACAAGACACATGTTCCCAGAAAAGAAAGCATAGCTAGTCTTCTCTCATTGGCTTCTCGCTCATTCCTCTGTGCTGTGGAGAGACTGGAAGATGTCTGTATTCACGCCATCAATCTCGTTCTCTATCCAGCCCCAGAGACCAGGCCAGAACGAGAGCCAGAGAGAACCACAGAGATGGAAACCTAAAGAGAATAACCAGGACTTGTGCTGATGAGGTTAGAACAACAGAGTCACCATTCAAGAATAACAGTGTGATGAAAAGGAGCTTATTTTTGAGAAGCTTTCTGAACTAAAGTGCCTAAAATACTTAATTGAAATAATTTTTCTGGATTATTTATTCTTATTCCACTCGAAGATGTTTTCATCCCCTGCCACAGGATGAAATATAGATATATAGAGAACTGCTGAAGGTCCACAGGTAGTAGCGAAATCAAACGAGCATTTTCACAGGTCGCTATTTAAGCACTTTTTAAGGGTCGGTCACTGTTTAAAAGTTTGTCCAGGCATCCTCAATGAGAAGGTCCCACGATCTCATGAGAACGACAACGGAAATGTTGTGTCTGGGGCCATCGATCAGTCTGTCTGAAAAATAAACAGGGAGAGTCACAAGCATGGCAGGCCACGAGATGAGAGCTGAGGCCATAAACAGGGTCTCGCCTGATGATTGTGGTGTTGATTTTTGAGGTTCTGCGGGCGGAAAAAACGTGGACATGAATCCATCCTGCTGGTTCTTTCACAGAACCTGAGTTTATGCAAGCCATTTTGGGACAGCGCGTGCTTCGACTTCTAAAAGTCGAAGCCTCTGTTTTCAGTGGAAGGGTCTCGGTTTATGAACCGTTCGAATAAACCAAAATACCTTCCATAAACACTTGACTCAGCCCATGTAGAGATTTTGGCATGGCAGTCGCTGCAGTATGTCATCGCAAGTGAATTAGGATGAAATGGATGAGACAAGTAAGAGTTAAATACACATTGTGAATAGTGTTTGGCGGTTTGGTTGTATTTGATGGCGTCGGAACCCGGCTGTAAATCGTTCCGTAAATACCACGTTTGAAAACGGAAAACGTTGCCAAAAACGTTTAATCAATTACTTCATCATAAGGATTTGTTTAGGGTTTTCTGGTTTTCTGTTTGCTTTCATAATAAGGTGTGATTGATCGACTGAGGCGACTCAGGAGTAAAAATGATCAAGCGTAACCACTAAGAAGCCTAAACGGTACTGATTAATTCAGTTCGGTTGCAATCTGACCGTCGCTTTGCCAGTATTTTGACTAAGCGATGGCATCTCTGAAGACATTTCAGAGCTAACGATGACTAGCCAGCTATTCCGTCAGCAAGACTGATTTACCAAAACAAGGCATCTAGTATGTACTGCGTGCATATCAGTGTAAAGGCCTCCAAGAAACCAGATTTCTCCCTTTTCAATTAAGCGTGGCCAACTTTCAGGCCTGCCTTCGGAGCCAGACCCTCTTTAATGAAAATGAGGCGAGAATGAGGTAGTGCAATGGTTCCATCATGGCAGACATGAGGAATGAAAACGGCAAAACAGAACAGAGAAATTAATCAAAATAACTGCAAAGCGTGGAAGCTTGAGAATTGAGCAGCTGGGAACACTAATGAGAAGCAGCCCCGGGTGTCTGTTATGTGACAGAGGCTGAGCGGTAGGGATGGAGCCGGAGTCACGGTGGCCTTCCTCTCCCCACCGCTGTGGCGTACTCGTTCTCTGGCAGCGTAAACCAGGGAGGCAGGGCAGCCTGAAAATGAGAACCAGACCCCTTCATCTCCATGGCTCTTTTCGCCCATGGCTGCTGTTATTTTTTATTTTTTTTTCTCCCCCTTGCGTCTTACGTCGAGGAAAAAAAAAGGGGAGCGTGCTTCAAAAATAGATCAGGCTCGCGTGCCAATGGGGTTTTGAAGACTCACTTTTTTCCACTCCCTCTAGTCACGCAAGTGGCCTGACAAGACCTTGAGGAGCAAGGCAGGAAAAAAACAGAACCTAGGAAAAAAGAAGGGGAAGCAGGATCCCTCTAGAGGACTTTATGGAGGGGGGGTAAAAGTAGGAAGACAGCACATTTTAAATTGCCAGGAAGGAAGAAAGAATGCAAAGGGTTGACTGCAGGTACACAATGTTGCATTTTCATTACAGAGATACTTGGCTATCGGCACACGCTCATAGGGAATCTTCAGGGTTTTTCCTGCTGCTAAATTTAAAACACACAGTTCCACTTTTAATACATACGATGTGGTCCTCTGAGCAGACTGTTGGACACTTGTTGATTCGAAATACCATCTGTTTTTGCCAGCTAAGCTCGGTCGGACTCATTATGAAAGTGTCTTTTTAAATCTGAGACACAAGACCGGCAGCCTTTCTCTGTTAAAGTGATCAAACTTCACCAGTCGGTATTGTCATTATATTTGCAGTGCTATGCCAGTCTCATTCAGAAAGGGGGCATGAAAGCCCTTTGGAACGACCCAGAGGAACGGTGCATTTTTTGAAACCCTTATTTGAACTAGTCAGAAGTTTTGGATGTCTGGTTTGGATGTCTTTAAAGCATGATAACTGAAGGTACAGGGTTTCTTAATCATTGTATATCTGAATGTGCTCATCCTGGGAACATTGTAGAACTGTGTGAATTGTAAGAGATTTACTGTACGTTTTGGTAAACTTCATCTCATGGGAACTTTACATTCACAGGCCATGTGGATGAAATTGGCTTGATGTTGCATTAGTAAAAGGTTTCGGAGTATATACACAGGTGTGAACACTAATCCCACCCCCACCCCAACCCTGGAAGTTTTGAGCGTTTCATGCAACATCAAGACTCATGTAGAGCTTCAAATTTACACGTAATGGTCAGGGACTAGGGGTGTAACACAATGCCATTATCCAAATCTGTGCCTGTGTTCAAGTTTAACCTGGAGTGGGTGTGGCTTACCTAGTACAGCTTCCTTCCTTGCCTCCCTCCCTACCACTATGGCTGCTGAAATCCTGGAAAATAAACCCGGATATCAGCATTGTGGGTGAATTCCTCATCCTCAGCTACATCACTCAAGTTCATTGGCTCAACTAAAATTGTTTTTAATCCCACTTATCTAATTTTTATATTTGTTTATACTGTACATACCGTATTTTCTAACTAACTTAGTTGGGCGTATGTCACAAAATTGTAAAAAAGCAAGTAGCCTAATTTAAACCACGTAATCCTGATGAGGCAGGTGCCAATGATGAATGAATTGATGCTGTAAATGCTATGGGAGTGCCACTTGTGCGTGGGCTTTGTTTGTCATGTGAGCTTGGCAGATATCATGGTTATGCTTCCAATTTCCTAACTGTAGTGTGCCTCGTGTTCCAATCTGATTAGCATCTCATTCATATGTGCATTCCTAGTAATGCAGATGTATCGTTTACATCCTGAATCTTTAGGTCTTTTCTAAACTTAAAGGTCTAATCAGCAATTTTAGTGGAGTATAACTTACCTGTTTCATTCATGTTTACATGACTTACATGTTTTTTTACACATTCTTTCACTCACTCACTCATCTTCTGCCACTTAATCCTGTTTAGGGCCGTGGGAGGGAAGCTGGAGCCAATCCCGGCTGACTTCTGGCAAGAGGTGGGGTACACCCTGGGCAGGTCACCAGTCCACCACAGGGAAACACAGAGAGACAGACAACTATTCACACTCACATTCACACCTACGGGCAATTTAGAGCAGCCAATTAGCCTAATCCCCTCTGTGCATGTCTTTGGACTGTAGGAGGAAACCAGAGTTCCCAGAGGAAACCCACATGGACATGAGGAGAACATGCAAACTCCAGACAGAAGGCACCCAGATCGACCCCGGGGATCGAACCCAGAACCTTCTTGCTGTGAGGCGACAGTGCTCACCACCACACCACCGTGCCGCCCACTTACACGTTTTGAAATGTACATTTTCAAAATCACTCCTTCATAATGCAATATGTATTTGTTTGCTAGTTTTGAGTGCTTGGATGCCAGTTCTTCTGATGGCCAAGTAGGGGTGTCTTCTTAATTGTCTGGATTTCCAAATGTAATTCGAAAAGCGCTTTTAAATATTTACAGAATCGGAGCCAATGCAAAACACTGTCCTCGTAGCATGGTTTATTAAAGATGCTGGAATTCCACCAACAGTATTTCAACTAAATAGCTGTTAATTGCATATATGAACTAAACACTTACTCCAAGCGAATCAGTAGCTGCAAGGTGCAAGAAATCCTCTTTATAATCATCTGAATCTACAAGTGTTCTCAGGACCGACACTAGATTTTAAGACTTGGCTACACATCCTCAGGCAATATAACCTGTTTTGACTCAAATCATTTTCTGCTTCATCTTTGTCTCATCAAGCTCTAGAACAAATGCCAACTGATGATGCAATGTTAGTTTGCTCTTGATTTATATGCCTCCCCTTATCTGACCTCTTAGCACGGAGATCTGAAAGACCGGGACATGGCCTGGATACATGCTAGATTTACGGTTCATTTGGGTCTAAATGCATCTGGATATTTTGGAACAGCACTTGATTCACAGCTCTATGGCTGGGTCATGATTTGCATTTCAAAGTACACACTTCATTATTAATGCTAAATCCAACACTTTGAGTGAACCTGATATTGCTTTGCAGCAATGCAACCTAGATACAATGTTTGATGTATTTTTCAGTTAAAGCCAACTGAAACTGGGTTGGACATAATGCAGAAGGTGAAATCAAACAGGACTGAACTCAGAAGGACGCAGAAATCAGCAGCAATAATCATTAGACAGACAAATTGACTATTTTCTTCCATTATACAATTAACACCCCCCCTGATTTGAATGCGTTCTCTGTGAAATAATTAAAGCATCCAAAGCCAACAGCTGAAATAACAGATCTGCTCTTTACATGGAGCTGTGTGGGAAGTCAGACGCTGTTAGGTTGTGGGCTGATGCATAGAAAGACAGATGCATTACTTTTCCACTGTGCTAAACACATACACCTGCGCTGACATCCTCTCAAGAATAAAAGGAAATAAACTGTCCAATTTGGTCCCTTCGGCAGATGTCTTCTGCATCTTATGTAAGTATCTTTTGTATCTTTCATGTGGGAACAGTGCATTTGTAACATTCACTCAAGACAGAAACGATGTTCAACACGTTTGGGGGGGGGGGAGGGAGACTTTATAACATTCATGAACATTGAATACATTTCGACAATTTATACCAGACTTGTGACGTTAGGTGATTCATGTAACTTTGTCCTCATATGTCTGGATGAATACAGAAGGTCTCTTAATTATCCCACGGGGTTGATTCATATTTTTTTTTTTTTATCTGACAAATTATTCGAGGGAGAATCAAAAAGTAAAGGCCATTTTCACATCACGTGATAATCTGGAGAGCAAAAGACAAAGCATGGAGTGGAGACATCTGTCTTCTCCAGTGAAGAAGAAATCCAAAAGTCAGTTCTCCCCCAAGAAAATCATGTTAACATTCTTTTGGGACATGAAGGTTCCTAATCTGGGACATTTCCAAGCGCATGTGCTAACAGTGAACAGTGTAAATTACTGTGCATTGCTGCAAAATGAATTAAACCTGCAATTCGCAGCAAAAGAAGAGGAATGCTGTCCAAACCATGACAATGGACGTCCTCATAAAGCAGCAGCAACAGTAGAGACTCGGGTTCCAACATCCTCCTTACAGCCCCGATCTGGTACCGAGCCATTATCACATCTTTGGTCCACTGAAGGAGGTGCTGCGTGGTCACAGATTCACCGCTGATGATGAAGTAAAGGAAGCGGGGCTCATCTGGCTTTGGGAGCACAAGAGAATCTTTTTCTCTGCAGGAATCCAGAAGCTAGATGAACAATATGACAAATGCATGGGGATTATATGGAAAAGTGATTATATATATATATATATATATATATATCACAGTTACTTCTACTGAAGCCTTGAAACGTATTTTGAATGTACTTTTTGATTTTCTCATATATTTTTATTTATTTAATTTAATGTTTTTTGGTTTTGTTTTGTTTTTTTTTTTACATGTTTTACTTATTTATGATATTTCAAGAAAGGTGTGCACAGTGCTTAATAAAAGTTAAAAATGCAAATTTGATGTCACCTTAGGTTTCAGGACATTAAAATTATTTTTTGGACTTCAAACGGCCTTTATAAATAACTTAAGTTGTACTGGAGTGGCGCTTCATAAGAGTTTTGAATGCAAATATAGCATCAGAGCTGATACGCATTCAGTTCAATGCATCTATCAGAAGTAGATATAGTAAATGCACCTCCTAAAGGAAGGTTTACACTTTATAGTACATTTTTCATCCAATGCAGCCCCAGGGGGCACAAGCCAGTGTCTTTTTGGGCCGGTCCCAAGCCCGGATAAATACAGAGGATTGTGGCAGGGAGGGCATCCGACGTAAAACTATGCCAGAAAAACCTGCGAATCATTTCTGTGACTCCCATACCGGATCGGTTGTGGCCCGGATTAACAACGACCGCCACTGGTGCCGGTGGACATTGGGCTACTGTTGGTCGAAGAAGGAGAAGAGGAATACGTCTATGTAGGAGGTGGGTGAAGAGGAAAGGCAAGAGTATAGGCTTGAGAGTAGGGACTTTGAATGTTGGGACTATGACAGGAAAAGCTAGAGAATTGGTTGACATGATGCAAAGGAGGAAGGTGGATATACTGTGTGTGCAGGAGACCAGGTGGAAAGGTAGCAAGGCTAGAAGCTTAGGAGTGGGATTCAAGCTGTTTTACCATGGTGTGGATGGAAGGAGAAATGGAGTAGGAGTTATCTTGAAGGAGGAGTTTGTTAAGAATGTGATAGAGGCAAAAAAAAAAGAGTGTCAGATAGAGTGATGGGGCTGAAGCTCCATGAAGAGATGTTCAATGTTGTTAGTGACTATGCTCCACAGGTAGGATGTGGGCTAGAAGAGAAGGAGAATTTCTGGAGTGAGTTAGATGAAGCGATGCAGAGAGAGTGGTAATTGGGGCAGACTTCAATGGACATGTTGGTGCAGACAACAGAGTTGTTGAAGTGATGGGCAGGTTTGGTATCCAGGATAGGAATGCAGAAGGATAAATGGTAGTACACTTTGCAAAAAGGATGGAACTGGCTGTAGTGAAGACTTTCTTCCAGAAGAGACAGTTGAGGAGGAAGGAGGAGACAGACTCTGGGTGGTCAAGAGAAGCTACCAGATGATTGGAAAACTACAGCTGATGTGATCAGGGAGACAGGGAGGAGAGGACTTGGTGCATCATCTGGAAGGAAAGTAGATAAGGAGACTTGGTGGTGGAATAAGAGAGTGCAGGAGTGTATACTGGAAGTGTCTAGGACAGGTAGCAGTAGAGTTTTTGACCGAGTTTTTCAATGAGATCTTATCAATGAGAGTGAGAGGATACCTGAGGAATGGAGGAGAAGTGTGCTGGTGCCGATTTATAAGAACAAGGGAAACGTTCAGAGCTGTGGCAACTACAGAGGAATGAAGTTGATGAGCCATACAATGAAGTTATGGGAAAGAGTAGTGGAAGCTAGACTGAGGGCAGAAGTGAGCATTTGTGAGCAACAG
>JAQLOM010000003.1:3918252-3929188 GCA_030068315.1 Chrysichthys thysi
AATATGATTGCTGACATATGAACAAACAAATCTGGCAAGTCCTCTTACTCGATATTTGTGCTGAATACTGCTGTTCTTGTTTAAAAAAAAAATGTTCAAACAATATGGCAAGAGCTTATGTTTAAAAATAAAGCTGCTTTTTATTTCCAATCTGTTATTTCCTAGGTGGGTTAGTTATGTGTGCCTATAGAGTAGGGGGAGAGCAGCATAAGTAACTAAATGCTTCATAGTCTTATGTCTGGTTAACCTGCAAAAAGAATTGGCCCTACATAAATACTGAAAAGAATGAAAAAAGTAAGAACATCATTTTAACACTGTTAGAACACTTGTGAATGCCAATTGTAAACTAGAACAAAATCCTGTTACTTATTATTACAGTCACGTATATACAAATTCAAACGTATAACAGTTTAATCAGAAAATGGTATAAAGTAACGCCATTTTCTAGTCCAAACCCCACCCCACCCCACACACACAAATATCAGTACAAAAATATATCATACAAAAATGTCTTACTTTAAAAACATTAACATCAACCTTAGCTCCCGTGTAAAATGTGCAAATGCAGAAGACAGCACATGTCCTTTGCTATCTAGCTGTGTTTTCTGGAGAGAGCATTTTAATAAGCCACTGTCTGTGTCCATCATGGTAATTTAACACTGCACCCTCAACTCTCTGGCCAGCCAGTGAGGCAACATGACATTTCACATGACATTATCACCATGTTGGACAACTGTCATGTACAGGGTCCTGAGTCAAGTAGGATGCTTTATGAACAGTAGAAAACTTGAAAAGGTTAAATCCTAAGCTCAGTCTCCTCGCTGTGCTCTACAGAGTGCTCATTTGTACTAATAATGGAGGCAGATGGGCCATGGGTAACGCCAAATGGTGAGATGGCTGGAGAACGGGCTGCAAGTGGGGACAGGGAGGGTGAGAAACTGGGTGACATGGCTATAGAAGAGGCCGAGCCATCATGGCTGATCGGCGATCGTTTTAAGCTGGACACGTGGGGAAGAGTTCGTCCAACGGCAGGTTTTGGAAGGACAGTTTTAGCCCCAGGATGAGCTACTGATGTAATAAGAGGAGGGGGGTCAATTCGAGGCTTGGGGTCTGTTTTTGCTTTGGGCTGAAAGGGACGGCGTGGGTTAACTGGGGCATTCTCATCCTTTAACCGAGCGATTTCTGTAAATACATTAGCCAGCGGTTGGAACTGAGGGCACCAGTTAAGGAGGTAGTCCCAGTTATAGCTGCCTCTCAGTTCCTCATCACTAGCCACTATTGCTGTGAGAGAACCATCCACTATGGGTTTCCCATCCTCTGGGAACGTATAGTCTTTAGACTGGGAGATGCTCAGCCCTCTTCCTACGCCAAGATATCCCCCACCATCATCTCGATACACTGTTGTCTGGCCGGACAAGAGACTTCCACTTAGGCTTCCCATCTTTTTCCCTTTAAGCCACTGGTTTATGTCCATTCCAGGCTCACCAGAGATGTCTGAAAGCTGATCAGCATCTTGCTGGATCCCAGAGTCAGGTCCACGGGCAGCTATATGCTCCTGCATGGAAGATGAAATACTGGAGACTCGTGGATACTCATTAATCATACGGATCTCGTCATCCTCTGCTGCTTCTGCCTCAGCCGAGCCTCTTCCACTAGAGTGGGATGGATCCAGTGACCCTCCTCGCGTGTATGGTCCTCCTCCAACTGCACTCTGGTCTTCAGCATATCCAGGCAGAGCTTGGTGATAAAGTTTATCACTTCCATGGACTTTGGGTTCATCAAGAGTATCTAATACTGTACCAGGGGTCAATATTCTAGCTCGAGTCGCTTTGTACTTATTCCTTCGAGATCGCAGAAGGTAGAGCACCACAGCAATTATTATCATGACCACTATAGCTGCCAAGGATGCAGCAATGACACTAGCTAGCAGAATGTTGATATCTGTAGTTAAACCAAAGGTTGTGTGAGTGACATCAATGACAATCTGTGCAGTTGCAACACGGGAACTCTCCAACGGGCTATGCGCTATCACATCCAGAGTCATTTGCCGGGTCTCCCTTTTAGATCGGCCAACATACCGGCCATAAGCATCCATCTTGAGGGTGAGCACTCCTGTAGAGATGTTGACATCAAAGTAGGGGGAGGTCTCAGCTAGATTGTACAGAACAATGCCATCTACACCCCCATCCTCATCTTTGGCAACCACTTGGCCAATGCTCTGGCCTTTCTTTGCTCCTTCAGGGACATGAAAGGCAACATTTAAGCTGGTAAAAACAGGGTCGTATTCATCTTCTCCAGTCACATACACCTGAACTGTAGCGGTTGCAGAGTAGTTTCCTGCATCCATGGCCACAGCAACAAAGTGAAATGTGTTCATCTTCTCAAAATCAAAACTAAAGCGGGTTCGAATCTCGCCAGACGTCTGGTTAACCGTAAATGACTCTCTTCCACTTCCTGATTTATCCATTATGTAATATTTCAGCTGGCCAAATGCCCCTGCATCGTGATCAATAGCGTGTAGGATGGTGACGAGGGTGTTCTGAGGCTGATTCTCTCGAATACTTGCTGTTACTGTTTTAAGAGGAAAGAAAGGCCGGTTATCATTGATGTCCTTGATCTCTATGGTGACAGGAGCAAGAGCAAAATGGCCCTGTCTATCTGAGGCTTGCACAATAAGTATGTGAGACGACTCTTGCTCATTATCCAAAGACCTCCGCAGACGGAGAGCACCAGTCCACTGGTCTAATAAGAAGAGTTCACTTTCATCTCCAGAGATGATTGAGTAGTGCACCTCACCATTAGGTGTGGAGTCTGGGTCTAAAGCAGATAACTGAAGTATGTCCATTCCAGTCTCAGCACCTTCACTCAACACAACGTTGTACTCTGTCCTGCCAAATGCCGGTGGGTTGTCATTAGTATCCATTACTGTGATTATAACAGGGACACTTGAGCTTTGCTGAGGAATACCACGGTCTGAAGCAACGATGGTGAGATTATAGGTTTTCACAGCTTCAAAATCAAGCCTTTCTGCTAAGATGAGAGTTCCAACTATCTGAAATCCGCGACCCTCGAGGAAGCGTATGCTACTTTCGATTTGAAACGCATTGCCAGTGTTTCCACTAGCAATCGCAAAGTCAAACCCACAGTTGTCCCTAGACAAGTCTCCATCCACAGCCTCCAGGGTGAGGATGGTGGCTCCAGGGGGTTCATCCTCTGATACAGCAGCTCTGTACTCAGTTTGGTGGAACACAGGGGCATTATCATTGACATCTGACATATGGACCTGCACTGTGGTAAGACCAGTCAGTGATGGATTACCACCGTCACAAGCCTCGATTACCACAAGGAAGGATGGACGCTCAGAATCAAACTTGGTGTCCTGTTTGATGAAGAGTGTGCCTGTATGAAAACAAAATATTACGTTTTGAACTAGCACCTGAATCAAACAGACATCAAGCCCACAAGCACAGAGACAATTGGGGTTTTACGAAGACAAACAAACACTTACCATTACTTGGGTCAATGTAGAATAGGTCTCTCGTCGACACAACTCTATATGTGACCTTGCCATTCTCTCCTGAATCTTGGTCAGAAGCAGTCACAGTAATAACAGAACTACCAGCTGGAGAATGCTCAGCAAGTGTCACCTGAGAAAAAAAAAAATGAACAGATTTATTTTTGGCTGTTAAAAAACTTACATGGACCAAATCATTAAATACACACATAACAGAGTAACCTTCAAAGCCATTTTATTTGCAGTTTCCCTGGAAATCCTAAAGATTTAGCATGATGATTGAAAATGAAAAAATTGAGTTGTTTGAAAACATAACTCCTGAATATGATAGAACATTTAGTACAAAACAATCAAATATGCATTTTCCTACTGATTTTAATTTAGGTTCGCTAAATTCTTCAATAGACTGCACCTGGTAAAGGTCCTGTGTGAAGACTGGAGCATTATCGTTCACATCCTCCACCAGTATTGTCAAATTGGCCTCACTCTGGTGCAGAGAGTCAGATGTTCGAACGGTCACAGTGTACCATGTCCTCTCTTCATAGTCCAGCTGGCCGGTTAGGGAGACCCCTCCTCCATAGCGATGTATCCCAAACTTCCCCTGTGAGTCTGTGTCCAGGTGCAGTGTATAAGACAGGGCAGGACCAGAGTCCACATCATTCCCCGTCACTTGGGTGATCACTGTCCCAATCAGTGTGTCTGGAAGGAGCAAAATGAAATTTAGATCCTGAAACTGATTCATAATGAGGTCACTTACAATAATACTGTGTGTACATGAGTAGGCTATTACAGCTTTTCTGCCTTAGGCTGTCATGTCCATGTATTTGCTTTTAATTTTCACAATCCCAGGAAAACATGATACTACATCCTTCTGACAGGATATGATCACCAAGATCTTTGGGGGAGAGGCGGTAATTGTAATTGAGTTGACCTTTCAGCTCTGTTAGCCTGGCTGTTTGCCCAATGCAGACCAGAGTGGCTAGATTTCACTGATAACATCAATGGTACTGAGTTCACCCAGCAGTCAACTTACTCTCAGGAACTCGCACTTCACGAGGAACCGGGATAGTGGGCCGGTTGTCGTTCTGATCCACGATGATAACAGTGAGAGTGGCAGAACCTGCTAACCGAGGGCTGCCCCTGTCAGTGGCCATGATGACCAGCCTAAGGACAGACACGCACAAAAAGAACAACATTAATTATTTTGTTTACAAAGTGAACAATGCTTCAAACAACTCAAGTGACTGCCAAGGGAGTTAATACTTAGTCTGTGTCCAGATTTCTCTGTCCATGATGGCGGCTGTCGAGATGCTTCCCGTAAGAGGATCAATCTTGAACAGGCCACTCATGGATGATGACCTGATGGAGTAGGTCACCTGTCCGTTCTGACCTTGGTCAAGGTCATCTGCCAGAACCTGAGGAAATTACAAATTTGGAATGAAAATACAAGTGGATTTACAACAGCTGCTCCAGCGTAACGTGAGAATGGAAGCAATATTGGCTTTGGAACGTTCCTTTTTCTGTCGGAAAAAAAGAGGGAAACGAGCGAAGCTGTTCAGAACAGCTGAGGCTATATTTTTAATCACTGGTAGCAAAAACAAAATGAAAGCAATGGAAACTTTATTTTGTCTACAAATCCATTAAAAGGCATGGAGATTGCTCGATTTCACACTATCATCACGATGAAAATTCAACCACTGTGAGAACACTGGATTCAAGGGACTGTACCTGAATGATGGGGTAATCATATCCTTGAGCCTCCCTAACATAAGCAACATAATTGTGGAGCTGGAAGCGTGGCAGGTTGTCATTTACATCCTGCAGGATAAGATTGACTGCCATGAAGGTGCTGGAGGATGCAGTTTCTGCTTTGATCACTAAGCGAAGTCGAGGGGTCTCCTCAAAATCCAGCCCTCTGGAACTCTCCACCCATATCTCACCTAAATGTACAAGATGATTTACATTGGCGCTGTGTGTTGGTTGTGTTTCAAATGTTCTAATTGGCCAAGCTCTCTAGATTATAATTGAGATTTCCCATTGCAAACTTACCTGTAGTGGAACTGATGCTGAAAGACTGTAACTTGTTGCCGCTGAAAATGCTATAGGTAATGCCACTTCGGGAGCCATCGGGATATTGGGCCTGAATCTGTACCACAGCAGTACCTTAAGAAAACCACAGTGAAGATAAAATTACACTACTAGTGCAATTCTAAATGAACAGTGAGTCAATATGTCACACTCACTATTCCTTTCTGTACCACCGGTGGCACACCCCATAGGTGTGTCAAGCGGCGGCACGTAGGTGCGTCAAGTGGACCCCGTGGGGCTCAGTTGACGTTTCCTGTCTGGACGTATTTTACAGGTTGAGGTCACCAGTCCCATGCCTAACCCTCCCCTCCCGTGGGGCTCGGAATCACGTAAAACACAGAGACAGAACCATTCCCATTCACACAACATGCAAACTCCACAGAGAAAAGCACCCGGGTTCAACCCGGGGCTTGAAGCCAGGACCTTCCTGCTGTGAGGCGACAGTGCTAACCACCTGAGTCAATATATAACATATGGCAGTTAAAACACATATTGCAAATTCAGTAATGTCTCGTGAATTGACAATTAGGAGTAGATGCTTGTCCATTGGGGCAGGTAGGGCAGTGCCCCATCATATAATGAACACTATATAGCTAAAGGTTTGTAGTCACCAGAACATACATGTGTTTTTGAACAAGTCACATGGCATTTAGAGCCCTCTTCACTGTTAATATAACTTCCAATTCTCTAGGAAGATTTTCCGCATAATTTTGGGTGTGGCAATTTGTAAAATCAGCCACAAGAGGATTAATGAGGTCAGGCATTCATGTCAGGCATGTAGGACTGGGGCCCAGTCAACATTCACTCCAATGTTGGGTATTCAGTTGGGTTGACGTGCACTCTATCCTTGGCAAACTGTGTCTTCATGCACTGTGATGATGGAACTGGTGTGGTTCATTTAGATTAAATGAAGTGAATAATTACCTACATATGGCTGCGATGGTCAGGTGTCCACAGACTTTTGGCCACATATTGTGTGGCTAACAATTAAAATAATACACTGTTATTTACAACTAAAGTTAATGCAACACTGATTTAGATATCTTTAAAATGTTACACAATTATGGGGCAACACGCTCACTGCCCCAATTGATTTATCTTCATTTACTATTGCATTTAGTGGTCTACAAAGAGAACTGCACCACGTGCTAAGAGGCCCATTAGAAGATGAATCACTCAGAGCAGGAGCAGGGGACAGGACAGCTGATAGCAGGCTTGCCAAGTTTGAGCTTTTTAATTCCAAATTAAGTTAGTTTAAATATAATCCACAGCCACCAAGATCTTATTTTACAACAAATATTTACATATATAAAGACTGGGAGGCAGAAGGGAGATCACATGGATATCGGTGATACATCAGAAATGCATGTGCACTAAGGAGACCTTGTTTCCCCACACAGACACTAAGAAAAATATATCATATATGCATCTCCTGTAGCTGGTGTGGATTTCAAATTTGATTAAAGTCAATGTGTAAATATTCAAGGAGATACCTATGCCTGTACCTATTGGGTAGATGGTTAGGCGTTGTTTGTGACCCTAATATATACAGCATTAGATAATTAAATGCAATCTTGTAGAATAAATAAGAAATTCCTCCCCTAGATGCCAGAATTCCACTCTCGCAAGCTCTTGCCAATTTAATCTTTAACTGCAATGGATATAAATCCAGTGGATCACTGTGAGGACGTAAGTAACACGTACACTGTATGGACTCCCTGGTGAGTAATGAATACAGACCTATATTTTCCTTATGTACATTTTACATGCATGAAGTAAAGTTTGTACTTTACCCGAATCCATAATAGGAGACCCAAACAGATGTTTATTCCCAAAGCTTAAATCACATCATGATGGGTGAAGTATATTACACACTCCCAGGAGTTTGAACCGAGCTCCGATGGTAAGGTTTGTGTATCATACCTTTGGCTGCGTTTTCTTGCAGGCTGACATCCCTGGAGTTGCGGCTGAAGCGGATTCCATTATAACTCTGTTCGCGGATGTAGACCACGACCACTCCCAGTGAGGACTGTGGAGGGCTGCCTTGGTCCATGGCCTGGACTATGAGTGTCCTCTGGCTTTGGGTGAGGCCATGAAGTCTCTCGGTGACTTGAATATCCCCTGTCAATGAGTTTATAGTGAAGCCTTTTACAGGGTTGGCAAAACGATAGAAGACGGAACCATTTGCCCCAAAATCCTTGTCTTCGGCTCTCATGGTAGCTAGCACGCGATGACTGCCGAAGCTGCTGCTGGACACATTAATGATGAGAGGATCTGTGATGAAGAAGGGTGCATTGTCGTTCACATCAAGGATGTGAATTGTCACTTGAGCTGAGCAATTGTGAGGATTGCCAGCAGAGGAATCCATAGCAAACACCTGGAAGCTGTAAGATGCAACCTTCTCCCTGTCAAGTACTGCAGCTGTGACAATACGACCATTGTGCTGGTCCACAATGAACATACCCCTTGACTCCTGGCTCAGGAAGTAGACCACTTGGCCATTAGAACCTTCATCCTTGTCAACAGCAGTCACCTCCAGAATGAACGTGCCTTCTGGGGTATCCTCATCAATCTCCACCATGTAGCTGCTACTGGTGAAAACAGGACTGTTGTCATTGAGGTCCAGGATGCTGACGTCCAGAGTGGCAGTGCTGCTCAGGGAAGGAGTGCCCAGGTCTCGGGCCTCCACAGTGAGGGTATAGCGGGCTTTCTTCTCTCTGTCCAAAGCCCTGGAGGTGGACAATACCCCAGAGTTCTTGTCCAAGTGAAAGTCACCTGAAAGGTCCCCATCTTAAAACATAAATAAAACCAATGTAAATAATAAGGTAATCAATGAGGATAGTATTATTTAAATAAGAACTCATCTGGACTGCTTTATCAGTTCAGCTCCGTCTGTGCACTAATTACTAATTTTGAATGAGTGGAATTATTATTATTATTATTATTATTGTTATTAGTGTTATTATTATTATTATTATTAGTGTTATTATTATTATTATTATTAGTATTATTGTTATTATTGTTATTCGTGTTATTATTATTATTATTATTACTATTATTATTATTATTTACCCACTGTTGTCACTTAAATAAAGAAAAAAATCTTTGCATTTAAGAACTATTTAGTTATCTATCTATCTATCTATCTATCTATCTATCTATCTATCTATCTCTCTATCTCTCTATCTCTCTCTCTCTCTCTCTCTCTCTCTCTCTCTATCCATCTATCTATCCAAAGTCTCTACCTACCTAAGAAATAATAAACTCATGCACAGCAACACATTTGTAATGTTGCAACACCAATTGCATAACACAAAATATTATGGCCAACAAAATAACTGGACATAAACTGGCAGGAAAAAATGTTTATAACACGTTTACGATATGGCTATGGCCGTGTATCACATGATGCCATTTTTGTCCTTTGGGGACCTTGGTATTTCTTAAGTACAATGGATGTACTATAAAACGTACTGTATCCCCCAAATTAAAAATACAGGGCCGTCGTGTACGAGACTGCTCGGTGTATTGCCATTAAGAGAATTCGCAAAAGTTGTTTCCTGAAAACGTAACCATTTGAAAGAATTTGTGACAACCGCTGTCAGCTTTGAGTTTATGATTCCACACACCACATAATCACTTTTATGATCCCAAATTGCAAGACACATAAAACATAATGAACAAGAACACCACTTGTGAACGTATCAACACAGAAGTCATGGATGCAGCAGCTTTTACCGGTGATTTTATACTGCACGAGCCCACTGTCTCCTGAGTCCAGGTCAGTCGCTCTCAGAGTGAACAGAGTCACCGGCTCCTGGTTTTCTGGCACTTCAAGGCTGTAATACACTCTGCCAAAAGCGGGCCTGTTGTCATTCTCATCCAGCACTGTGATACGCACTGTGGCCTTGGCAAAGTTAGACGGAAAACCGCCGTCTTTGGCATAAACTGTTTAAAACAAAGATTAACATAAAGAGGGTTTTCTTTTTTTTTGCTTCATCATTTGAAAGAATTTCCTGCTCGTTTCCTGCAGCAGCTGTGTTATGACATTAAACTGGCATAACCAAACACGTTTTCAGTCATGAATTAAGCAATTACATGCCTGCTTGGCAACTGGTGAAAAAAGAGTCTGATTTTTTTTTTTTTTTGCTCACTATATTGCCATAAACAAGCAAGGTTCTTTCAGTACCTGTCAAAGTGTAGTCCTCTTTGGCTTCTCTGTCCAGGGGTCTGGTGGTTGATATAACACCTGTCACTGGATGGATGGTGAAAATATCATCCCTCAGTCCTCCGTACGTCACAATGCCATTGCTCCCTGTCGTAATAAAAATAAACTTTATTCATGGAGCATTTAAGAAGTGTATTCATACAAATACAAAAAACATTTGTCATAAAATAAAACACTTCGAAGGAAAACAACGAAGCTATAAATATCGACACAGAGGAAGAAGGTTCAATCAAACGCCAAAGGAAAATGAAAAATTCTGATTCCGTGATCTATGAAATGTTATCTACGTTATAAACAGACTTACCTTGCATTTCAGGCTCTAGCCGTGGCCTCTAATCATTGCTCTCAGCTCACACACCACAATTGCCGTTTGTCACGAAACGAGTAAATGCAAGCTCTGTGCTGGATCATTTTTTATTTGTTTTTTATTTGTTGTTTATATTGCTGTATTAGCAATTGGCTTTACTGGCCTTCCCCTTGTTTTTTCTGGATGCCAGGTTGCGTGCTAAAGGCGAACGTTCTGGCAAAGCATCACCTGTTTTCTGCCCTGATCGCTCCTGGGGAGGGAGTTTATAATCCTTCTGTTTTATTCGCTCCTGAGTAAGGCCTGGAGAATGCAGCCCATACTCCGCCAAATCCATTACCACCAATTAAAACCAGCCGCTGGTATTCACATGTGTAGCTCGAGTAAGCATGACAAAGACGCGAGAGGAAAATGACGCTAATAAACAAAAATGCTTGCCCCATGCTTGACAGGATCACAACGAACCTCCAACAAGCAGAGAAAGTCAAATCGACAGCAGCTGAGCAGATAGTGTGGTTCAAGTTAGCACAGGACCAGAATCAGGATGTTTATGATAAATCAGTATGAAAAATGTTTACCAAATGCCACGAACTTCCGCAACATCTCTCGAAATATTTACTTATTCATTTCATTTTATATTTCTTTAAATGATGCATAGAGGTGAATAATATCCCAGCTAAAAAAAAAAGTATGCTAAAGTGTACTTCATTTAAGTGTACTTATTATATACTTCAATGTACTCATGCTATTTTCACACACTTTTTTTGTACTTAGTGTGCTAACGATATATCATTAGTTCAAC
>JAQLOM010000003.1:3940447-3951135 GCA_030068315.1 Chrysichthys thysi
TGAACAGATTTCAGTAGGTAAGTGTTGTTCCAACTCGCCTACTTCATGGTGCACTTACCGGAAATTGCGATCACGACCGCCGCCGCGGCTCATCATCCCGCCAAAAATCATCCCCGACTTTGAACAGCGAACAGATTTTTACCCTTCACAGATTTCTAGCTTGCAAAATGACTCCGCTAACGCAGGCTGTGTGGAAAATCCATTCCAGCAGCCATTTTTCTTTTATTTTTCGAGCCGAGTTGGGTCCGCTTCTTCGGTTATGTAGCTAAGATGGTGGCCATTTAGTGCGAAAAGTGTACATTGTTCCAGACTCCAAGATTTGACTGTTATGAGGGCACCATCCGGGTCCTTTCAGGACACTTATTTTCGCCGCAATCTTAATGGGAACGCCCTACGTACTCAAACTAAGCATAGTAAGTACAGAAAGTATGGATATTGGAACACAGCGCAACTGTTTGTAGCTGTTCTATCTGATAACAGGAACAAGCCTCTTCTGTGGATGTTCCACAACATTAAACATATAAAAAAATACATGTTTTTCTTTGCACTATACACAGCACCCTATCAATAATTATTGTATAACAGTACAACCAACTGTATTTTATTCCTTACATATTATATCAGTTGTTATGCAAGGGGGAAAATGCTACTGCGTCCATGCTAAATTATATATATTATACAACTGGAATCACAGAAAAGTTTGGAGTGCAGGATGGAACTGGAAAAGGACTAAAAAGTCCTTTATAGTCTATGTAATTAAAAGTTAAGTGTAGAAATAGTTTAAAATTAAAATTGAGCTTTAGTGTGTGTAGAACGTATTGACATTAGCTGTCAGAATGCTCACATTACAAATACATGTTACTGCTGATGCACCAATAGCAGGCATGTAATGATTCACTCAATTCACGTTTCGATTCAATTCAATTCAGTTCACAATATTGGGTTCACAATTCAATTTGGAACCAATATTGCTGAGGGAAAAATGGAAATTAAAGGAAAATTTTATTACCAAAAATTTTACCTTATTCTTTATCAACTTCAACATTCTTTTTTCTCATTAAAACAGGGATAATTTTGCTTAATTTTCTTAATAACCACCAATAAGTACTTACAAACAACTGTAACGGTTGGAGTAAAATATAATTGCCTATTAACGAAAATATTCCATTTATTAAAGTTAATTACAAACAGGCCTTCTCTTAACAACCATAATCAACATTTATTAAGGCTGTAGTAAGCTTAAACATAAAATAACCACCTCCATTTTCTTCTCTTTTGCTTGTAAAAGAAAAAGGCAGTAAAAAGTCTGTAAAAAAAAAAAAGTCTGTGTGATCCCCTGTTGAATCTGTTTGTACACTCAATCGCACAAAAGCTCTTTCCCATTTTAGATCTGATTTTTGTGTGTCTGCAAGCTCACTTCGTTGCTCTATTCACACAAATGCAAATACCCAAGTGTGTGTTCAAATCCACAGCACCTTACTCAGATCTTTTCCCCCACAGATTACAGTGTGTTGATTTGACTGCCATTATTCATTTTGAAATATCTCCAGATTGCTATGTTGTATTAGATACTGCTACTGGAGCATGAGTAAATTAGCATGTTATCAAACCAATCCCAGATACCGTCAACGGTATTAATTCTATCATGTATTTGCAATAGAAAAACACATTATCTTTTATTTAAGCTTTTCAAATATGGATGAGACATATCAGCAGATAAGGCGTAAGCACCTTGTCGAGTTTGGTGATTGTATCCGAAAAGATATTGGAGGAAACTAAGAATCAGGCACTGTGAAGGCACAGAATATAATGGTCACCTGTATGCGAGTTGATCTGAAAATGGCGATCCGGGTGCAGGAGTCGGTAGATGAGGCGGCTGTTGAGCCCAGCATCTCGATCTGTAGCAGGCACTCTGCCAAAGCCTGTCCCAGCTGGCAGATTCTCTCTTACAGCCAGGAAAGCTCTCTCCTGGGTAAAGCGTGGGGAGTTGTCATTTTCATCCGTCACAGAAACTCGAACCGTGGCACTACCTGTCTTTTTTAGTCGCCCATGACCAGACGTGGCAAGGACTGTGAGAAGGTACACCTCTTTAACCTCACGGTCCAGGGCGTTCTTAACAAAGAGCCAACCACTATCCGAGACAATACCAAAGCCTGCTGCATCTCCGTCTGGTTGCAGGTGGTAAGCCAGAGAGACTGCATTGCTGGAACCAGAAGCGAGCCCACCATCTCTATTTAGTGCACGCACCTGCAGAAAACGGGTGTTAAGTGGAGTGCCTTCCTTCAGCTCCACGCGGTAGCTGAGGGTGTCAAACACGGGCCCTTGGCTGTTCTCAGCCTGCACATGCACCACCAGGGTGAAGGTGGCACTTAGCTGGGGTGCTCCCATGTCCTTGGCAAGAACCTGCAAATCATAGCGCGGCACTGTCTCATATGCCAAACTTCCGATCAGACGGATTTCCCCACTGCTACGGTCAACGTTGAAGGTTCTCTGAGCACCAGTGGAGAGTAAATCGAAGGTCAAAGCACCGTTGGCACCAGAGTCAAGGTCCTCAGCTTGAATCTTATATACCACAGTGCCCATTCTTGTATCATCAAGAAGAATAAGAGATTCAGAAGATGATGGGATGAAGGTGGGAGCATTGTCATTGACGTCTAAAACCGTGACATGGACACGGGTTTGACCAAAAGCTGGAGGGTTCCCGCTTTGTGCCTGAACCTCCAGCTCCACACTGGGCTGGAGTTCATGGTCCAGAGGTAGACTTGTCCTCAAAACACCAGTCTCAGGGTCCACTGTGAAATAACCAGTAGGGTCGCCAGAGCAGATGGTGTAGGAAACGTCCTTTGAGACCCCTGAAAAGGGAAGGGAGGGGGGGTTGGTGACAGAGAAAGCGAATGAGAATACAAGAACCAGAGCCTGTTCAGGCTACAAATGTGTTCAGCACATAAACTCTAAAATGTAAAGTTATTTTTTCATCACATGAAACCATGATGGAGTACTTTAAACATCCAAGGAAAATTGTTAAAAAACTTAAGTGGTAAAATGGAATTTATGATTAATGTCGATTCTAAATGAGGTGTGTACAATGGCCCAGAGCCTATTTGTACAAGTGGTGTTGAGTGAAGAAAAAAAACGAACGGCGCCTTTCGTTACGTTCGGTCACGCTGTCCAAAGGGACTGATGAATCTAGGTATGGACCCCGAGTTCTATCACGTATGAGCACTACTATTTTTATGCCTACCCACAGAGCCTCACAGTAAACACCATTTCTTCAGCTCTCTCACCATTCTTGGTGCTGGCACGCACAGTGCCCACTTGGGTCCCACGCAGGGCATCTTCAGAAACAGTGAAGTAGTACTGAGCCTGTTCAAACACAGGCGGTGCCACCAGACCAGCCACGATGCTGATGTTGACCTTGGCATTTACTGGAGCCGTGAGGCCACCCCCATCCTGGGCTGAGACCACCATGGCGATGACTATGTTTGCCTTCCCATGCAGAGAGCGTGATAGTGATATCACGCCTAAAAAATGAAACAGCTCAATTAGCATAAACCAAGTTCCAGCAAGCTATAAGTCACCCTTTAAACAATGCAGGCCTTCAGAAAGGCATTTCTTATGTGTATTTCATAGATAGCACTATACATATTCATATTTTATGTAAGATTAAAACTTAATGGAGCTCAGCTGACCTGTGTCCTTATTCAGGGTGAAGAAGGGTGAACTTCCCCCAGGTGCTGTACGGTACGTCACCCTTCCGTTCTCTCCTGCATCAGGGTCATGGGCTGTCACCCGGACGACAGAGGTGCCAGGACTGCTCTGGGTACTTAGACTCACAGCATATTGCACGGGGTAGAAGGTCGGCCAGTTGTCGTTAACATCCACCAGATCAACATGCACATAGGCAACAGAGCTCAGGCCACCCTGAGGGAAGAAAATCAGGCACCATTTTTAATTGTTCAGGTTCACTCTTGAACCCTAGCTGTAACCCTAATTTGGTAGAAACAGTCAGACAAGGCGTTTTAGCTCTGATGAAGCAGCTTTGGGTTAATGTTCAAATGGAGTTCGATGTTCCCTGAAGGAAGAGAGGTTTTAAAGGTAAAGCTAAATCGATCATTTCTCCAGAGAGCACTCCAATTTGTCAGGATAACGTGACTACCGTTGTGTGAGCAATGAATACTGCAAACCCTTCTTCTTTCAGGCAAGAATGAAAGCAAGGCAAGCATCCAACTTATTAAATATTACAGCTCTTTAAGGCTCTGCTCTCTGAGATTGCTTTAACATGTCTGCTGCAATTTCCTCTCGCCGCCGCGCAATGATTTTAAGTGTTATTTAGGCTGCCATGGCATAAGATGCTGTGCAACTCTTAAAGCATTACCACGAGACCCATTCCAAGTTTCCTCCTGAGCTTTTTTTCCTTGACTCCTTGAATGCAAAAATCCTGAATGTATCCCTACAAAGGCTTATCTAGCAGAAGAAGCCCTGGTGCACAGATTCTGCAGGGAGTAACCTGAAGTCATGTCAGGGTATTTTTACCCACATTTCTCCAAATTGAATCATTATCACTTCCAAGGCCATTATCTGGTTCCTTGTTAATAACATGACAGCCACCAGATTGGGTATTCGAAAGCGAACATGTGTCATCTCATATATGCATACTTTACACAGCAGAAGAAATTTTCAAATTTTCCGCCGAGACCATGATTGGTGGGCTTGCCTTTGAATGGGACGGATGGGAGTTTCTTTAATCTCAAAGGTTTCTGTAAACCGAAAAGCCATTTCATTATTCCACTTAGAAAGGTAATATTTTCTTAGGTCATCCTGTCAGATTAACACAGATTATCCAGATAGCTAGCGTTAATTAACTCGCATTACATGTGCATATGTGATTGCCTGTATATTCTTCAAACTCCCCACTGATTGGCGAATGCATTTGAGGAGAGATAGAAAGATTTTTATTCTAACATTCTGTCAAGCCATCTGGCATTAAAGATTTGAAATATTGATGAAAGTGTGTCCTGAGAAATCCTGTCAGGTGAGCTTATGTTAGCTAGCAGGCTAGTGTAAAATAAATATTAGAGATTTGGATTATGTATAATCTTCCACATTACGCTGCATCCAAAGAGTCAAAAACAGGGAGGTTGGGCACACTACAATATGTAGCCACCTGGGGAAAACTCGTCAGGTGTCACGGAGGAGAACAATGAATGTTTCATATTTTGAAGAAAAGTGACATGGAATATAATCTATTTTGTTTAATCTATAGTGCTACACATTATACTGCAGCCAGCCAGAAGAGGTGCTCGGCCTGTGGTTGCTTCACTTTTTAGAGGCATTACACTGCCCGTGGTTTTTTTTTTTGGTTTTATTTACAGTCCCTGGTGCGCCATATTATTCTGTACATCTAGTATTGGTTGAAGACACTGAACTTCCTTACCCCATCCACGGCTGTGACAATGAAATCATAGCTGGCAAGGCCCTGGTCACGGTCCAGACTTGCACTGGTGCAGATTTGTCCACTTTCTTTGTTGATGGTGAAGTGAGGAGGGGCCAAGCTGCCAGGTCCAGAGCCCAGGGAATAGGACACGGAGCCAAAAGAGCCACCATCGGCATCTTTCGCTTTCACCTGTGGAGTGCGGACATTCAATAAACCCATCGCAATCATCAAAATAATAAAATGCATGCATTAAAATGGCATAAATCTATCACAGGTATAGAACAGAACAGTAGGAACGGAGACATTTTTCACGCAGGACCACACAATCTTTCCCACTGTTAACCCTGCATCATTAAGCAATTATGTATATAAGCTTACAGAAGCGATCTCTTCAACATGGTCTATCCAGATGGACACTGCCATACGTAAAGAATTTCGACCTCTATGGAAGGTTCTATAATGACTTTCACAGACTTAAAAACACAGGCTAGAAATCATGCCAGAGTATGAGGGATGGACGCAAGGCCTGAAGAGACACTTAAGTTGGGTTTTGCTTTGAACAAAACTGCAAAAACAACCAGTTATGTTGATCCTCATCCAAGTTCTCCAAATGCTCATAGAATACAAAAGAGCAAACTTAGTTATATGTTTTCTATAAAGTAAGTTTTCTAAGTCATTTTGTAAGATGGAAGATCACCATATACCCATTATATAAAAACAATGTCCATGCACGTCTACAGAAATCAACAAACCTACAGATTCGAATAGAGCTGTCAGATTTGCACAAACATTCGGATGCCATTAGAATATTTACCACTAAATGTATTTATCAGTCTTTTTCAGGCCTAATGTTTTTAGATTATAGCCCACATGTCCCCAATATATTTAGATCACAAGCCCCATAAGCTAAAGAACAAAGTGCAGCACTGCAGGAAGATGAGCTCACGCAACTGCGATGTTGCCCCCTCTTAAAAATTTCAGGTCCTGAAGCTCCTTCGGATATTTTATAATCTATCGGGGGTGCTATATTAATAAACACCGCTTTACCACATGCTAAGCCTCCTACGCACGTGTGATAGAAGTCATAAGCGCAGTGACGGTTCCAACCTGAGGCAGCAAAGCATTCGACTGAGGACGTGCCTCATGGACAAAGCGATTTTCCATGAAGACTTGGCTTGACTAAAGAAAGCACAAGGACAGCTCACTCCGCTCGGGGTCTCATTCTAGCAGAGAATACGAGCTCCCGCACAGCACTCTAAGATAAACATTTCCTTCTGGTTGCTGGCCTGATTGGTGACTACTTCAACTACTTGACACAAGATATGCAAGGAGAGAAACACAAGTCGTTCAATTTCATTTGAACTGTGGCAGGACTGACATGTTTCTTTTACTTAGGACTCAGAAAGTTGGCTCACTTATTACGTTCGTATCAAATATTTATGATTCTATGGAGCGATAATGTAAAGCATTATTAGGTTACCAAGGATGAAGGATTAAAAGGCACACAGGACTGAAAGGTGAAATTGAAATTTCATTCCCACACTACGGTGAAACTGCATCTACATGTTCAATATAACAGCTTCTGGAAAATGGGAATGAAGTGGAGGACACCATTTCAAGGGCATGCTTAAGTGGGTGTGGGAAGATGGCCTTGATGAAGTTGTCTGCCACTGGATAGTGAAAGGACATCCAGAGTTCACTCGCACTCGCTCAAACATCATGTTTCTTTCAATCATTCATCTTTAGCAATCATTTTTATCTTGGGTATAGTCATGGCTATCCCAGGAACCCTGGGCACATGGACAGAATACACCCTGAATGTGTCGGATGCCAGTTTATGCGCAGGGAATCATGTACACGCCTCCATACACATTCGCACCCAGGTGGCATGTTTTGGGAGCCGGGAGGAAACTTAAGAACCCCAAGGAAACCCCTATAGACACAGTGAGACCACAGACATGAAACTGAACACAGAACCAGAACAGGATCAAACAGGGTACCCTGAAGCTACGAGCCAGCAGGGATACCAACTACACAACCATGCCCCCAAACATCTTATATAGATCTACAACCCCAAATAAAAAAAAAATACCTTTAGGGTGCTAGATGGAAACTTTTTCCCCCCAAAGTTTAACCAACCTTAACTTCAGTACCCTGGACTCAATCATATTTGGGGTCGACAAAAAGCCAAATACACGTGTCTGTACTTTTTTTTCTGAAAGGTCCGTTTGCATTTGCAAGCATAATAACAGACATCTGTCGGCCGGTTCAGAAGTTCAACAGTGTCTCAATCGTAAGTGGGTCAAATAATCCAGAAACTTCTCACGTCCACTTTCCTAAATTCTTACCTAAATCCATGGTGCTTTGCTTGCTTTTCACTCGCGCAGTCAGGCTTAAACACACAACACATGCTGATATGTCTACAGGCACATGCGAGATAGTTCACATGGAAAACTATGATTTCTGATCATATGCTTGGACCAACGGGACAAAGGGTTTCTTCTGTCTGGCTTGATGGCCACTCGATCCTTCTCATCATGGGTGAGAAATTGAGAATGCTGCACCCCTGTGAACAAGCAGCTGTTTTTGCTTTTTTATGAGTGTGACACAATGAGAACTCCACTAGAGAGGTGAGGGCAGAAATTGGCTGGGGGCTCTGTTCTCTTAGAAAGAGCTGGACAAAGCCAAAGATAACGTACCGAGCCCTGTAGTTCATGCACGTTTCTCTTCCCGAACTGAAAGCTTAAAACAAATACCGTAAGATTCAGGAGGCAAAAGATGGAGACAGTGCAGCTTGGACAAAAGCACTGAGGGCTCAGTGGTGCCCTGGCGTTCCTCAGGACTCTCGATTGCTGGGTCTTCAGAGTGCCAAGATTTTGTTGATTGCTCAGAGGAAAACATGAAGTATTTTTTATATCAGGCGGCCTTCCAAGAATCTTGAAGCATATTTCTGACAGTTCTAATCAGCGTTTCGGTTGTACCTCCAGCTGCCAAGTGACACTGCATCACTGGTTTATTGCTTCATTCAGAATGGCCTCTAAACAAACCAATTAGAAAAGCAAATTCACCAAAATAGTGGCACTCTGCATCCAACACAAGCAGAATGTGAATCCATGCTGTGAGCAACGTCTGATGGCCATTACCAGGCCGGCCTGACGTGACTTAAATTGGCCCATAAAAAAGACATTGAGGCTCATTTATCAAGTTGGATACAAAGCAATTTAGGAATATTTAGACGAGAAATATGGTATGCATGAAAATCCCGTCTCCGGTTCCAAAAGCAAAAGTTTTCATGCTACAAGAACTCATGATTTTGTGTTCAATGTGAAATATTTACAACATTCATTAATAATTATACGGAAACCAATTAATATGAACCCCATTTGATCAGCTTCAAATGACATAGTTGGTGCAAGTTACCGAAATTTTACATACAGATTACACGTTTGACATTTTCGCATTTAGTAATTTAGTCATTTAAATTCCCCTTGCAAATGTTTGTTAAATTGTTCAAATAAATGACTTAAAAGAAAGAAACCCAGAAGGTCCTGGGGTCGATCCCCGGGGTCGACACGGGCGCCTTTCTACGTATGTGGAGTTTACCTGCTCTCCCCGTGTCCGTGTGGGTTTCCTCCGGGTACTCCGGTTTCCTCCCACAGTCCAAAGACATGCAAAAGTATCAACAGTTGCTGACACACTGCAGCGGCTGAGCTGAATTACTGGAAATTTTTCAGTTGTACATGAAGCCAAAATCATTTACACACAATTTTAGAGTGATAAAAGAACGATAAATAAGGGCCAATATCTTTAATCAGTTTTTCTTAGACTGCTATATTAGTATGCTATATACTGTGCATATTCCGTATTATGGTTGATGCTCCGTCCATGACCACAAAATTGATCTTTTCTATATCTTTAAAGCAACATATTGAAAATGTTCACACGGGCCAAAAAGACATTTTTCAAATGTCTTTGTACTCACCGTGTAAAGCACAGTATATCTAGATCACATCATACGTTTTGGGTGATGTTTTCAGGAAGACATTCATACTCTACTCTACTGTGGAAAGTATAGCGTGTATTGTCTTGAAGCTGAAGCACATGGAAAATTACATCAGTGTGACCGACGCAGTCAGAAGCGCTGGCTATGTGTGATGTTCAATAAGTGGAAATTACAAAATGCACAAAACACAGCCATCCGACCGTGTACTGTATTGGCACTATTTCAAAAACTTTCCATGGACTCCCATGAAGCACAACAAAGACCAGCATGATGCAAGGCAAAGGGAAATAAAGTGCAAAAGTGGGCTGGCTGGAAGATTATAATTGTATTGTTCTGGGAATATAGCATCAGCGTGGTTTGTATATATCAACTGATTTGTATATATAGTAACGATTAGAATGTATACGAATAGTCTAAAGCTCACCCAAGGCTCAGATCGATGATGTGACAGGACCGAAGGGGACGCTTTTTCCCTTTGTTCATTACTGTTATTCTGCAATATCGAATTCTAATTCTTGGCAAAACAATTTTCCCAACAAAGTTAGAGAAGCTGTGATTTGGCATAGCAGTGTACATATGCAAGCATTTTATTGATAATACCGTGGCATGTTTGGTGCAGCCTTCAGGAAACAAAAAGTGAACACTACAGCAAGATCTGTGGATTTGTAATATGGTATAATAATCAGGTATGAACACTAGTGATGATCCAGTAAAGGAAGACTGAGGTAAATTTATCCCGTAGATCCATGGTGTATCCTGGGAACACTGGGAATAAAGAGGGGTGGGAATACACGCTGAATATGGGTGACACTATTCTCTACAACTGGGCATTGGAGTTTTGGTTTCTAATCTCAGATTATGTAAATTTATATATAGTTTGAATGTTTGTGGGTACAGGCTACATAGGTTTTCCCTCAACCACCTAAAAATGGCAGAAATAACACTTGGGCAGATAGATGTGGTGCTGCATATGAAGCTGGTTCTCAGGTCAAGCAAAGAAAGATCAAAGACAAGCTGGAGCACATTCTTCATTCAGAGTGAATCTTATGAACAAAGCCAAGCTGCCTGACAGTGGACAATGCTCTTCACTATCTCAGTATGGCTTTTTATTAAAGCTATCGGTCAAATTCCATAACTCAATACATGCGCTGAATAAATGGAGGCATTTATGAGCGATTTTATTTTATATACAGTATGTATATATATATATATATATATATATATATATATATATATATATATATATATATA
>JAQLOM010000003.1:3986902-4000216 GCA_030068315.1 Chrysichthys thysi
ACTGAAAAAACACAAAAAAAATCATATAAAACTCGCGGGCCGCGTTAACATTAAACTTTTATATCGTCCTGCGGGCCACAAAATATCATCACGCGGGCCGCAAGTGGCCCGCGGGCCGCGAGTTTGAGACCCCTGATCTAAATGGTTCTCACTTTAAAGATTTCCGACAGGAATCAACTTCCAGGCGACACATGATGCCATGAGTGTGGTCTTCCAGGAGAGACAACAAAAACGCTGCGAAATTCTACAATCTGTGAATTTACTTTACCATCATATTCATGAACAAAAACACTCTGATTAGCTGTCAGGAAATGATCTCATGACTTAGGGTTGGAAATTGAGGACCAGTGGGTTTGTTTTGCTGGGATGATTTAGGTTCATTCATTGTCTTACATGGAAGGATCATTACAAAATGACACATTCGAGCACGCAAGTCTTTCTAACGCTAGTCACATGGGCGTTTCAGCAAGCCTAATCGCACACTGTAGCTCAATGTTAATACAAGCTAAGCCTAAAAGTGTAATATTTAATGACTCAAAGCGTAGGTAGGCTTTCTACACTGCTGGTGCATTTGTTCCTCCAACAGGCTGGATTAGTATTTCAACTTAATTGGATAATCCCCAAAGACCTAATTAAAATGTTTGGCAAAAACCCTGATTTTGGTAAGTGAAAATGGAGGGGAAAAAAAAAAGAGGCTTAAGGCTTTGGTGTCGATCCCCTGGAGAATGTGGCATAACTTAATGCTGGAATTTCAAAACAAGCCTTCTTGTGGAAAGGACAATAAAATGCAGATTTGACTGCAGTGAAGGAAAACCACTTACATACTGAGGCTGTAAAGAACTGCAATTTACCGATTTGAGCCAAAAAAGTTACATTATGTGCAGGTTTAGTTTTAAGAAGTTTTGCTAGTTAAGTGTTCCATATTCTTTGGCCATCCATCCAGCTACATGTCCTTCCACCTAGAAACACGTGATTTTCTGTCTGCCTGACCATCTGTCTACCTATCCCCCCCCATCCATCCATCTGTCTCTCCATCCATTCACTGATCAAGCCATCCATCCATTATCCATCAATCCAAACCATCCATCTCTCCCTCCCTCCCTCACTCAATCCATCCATCTACCCGCCTGTCTCTCCACCTATTCCCCGATCATTTAATCCATACATCTCTCCCTCCTTCCCTCCACCCATCCATATGACCATCCGAGCCCTTCATCCATCCATCCATCCATCCATCCACCTGCTTCTCCATCTATTCTCTGACCCCCTCAAGACTTCATCCACTACCCATCCCCATATCCACTGATTCATCCATCCACCCACTCGGGTAGGTGCCTGTTCCCTACATCCATCTATCCTTCATCTTTCTATCCCTCCCTCCCTCCATCCATCCATGTATCCACTGATCCATCCATCCATCAACTCCATCCATCGCAGTAGGCACAGAAGGCTGCTAAAAGGCAAAACCACCAGACTATAATCCACTTGGGTAGTTTCTGTGAGTAACTGGGGAATGCCAGAGACCGTATGAGTGCAGGAGAAAAAGACTGACGGAGAGTGAAAGGTGAGAGGGTGTCCACGTGACTGCGTTTTACTTACGTTACTGCTGAATTTGTTCATCATTCAGTTCCAGTTGTCATGGAGATGGCTGCAGATGCACGCAGAGTGGCCTGACCCTGTCATAACAAATTTTTTCTTTTTCTTTTTTTTTTTTTTAAAAAAAGGAGGGGCATGGGTCTATTTTTCTTATTGAAATACTTCAGAAACCGATTCTACCATCTCCTCTGGAGAAATAGAAAATGGAGTCTTGATGGAGCTCAAGAAAATCAATCAAGCAATACAGTGATTACTCTCCCTATGCTGTAGGACCGTAAATGACTAAAATCCCAAATGAAACCTTTTCATAAGCTTTCTAATTACAGCTCAAATTTAATATTTGTAAAGCAAACAATGTGATATTTTGTTTATTTGATAGACAGACAAAATCCTATACAGATCTTACTGATAAATCGGGTTATACTTCCTAATGGGTTCGGGGTGAAATGAATACATTTGAATAACGACCGATTTACACTTTGACTATTTGGAAACAGGGGCTTGTTCAGGGGGGAAAGTAAGTTATGGGATTTAGCACATGATGGAACTGGTGTTTTCTTCCATCTTCAGTGACGGTGTTTTTCGGGAGCACAGTGTAGGTTCTTGAACAACATCCAAAACACATTGAAAATGTATCATCTTTTAATGGCAGCATGCAAGTCCCTGCTTTATACCTGTTATATATCAGAACAGGAAATAACTTTTCCTCAATGTTTATAGGGACTTCAACTGAACATCTGATGAAAATGAAAAAGGAAGCTGTGTTAGCCAAGTAATCCAAGGTAAATGCATTCCACAGAGACTGGGGCAACACTTTGGTAACAAAGAAATCGATTCTCCTTAGATCAGCAGAACTCTTCAAATATTTATTGGCACACAGCAAAGGCTACGATGTATTTCTCTATCTGTGTGGAGGAATAAAAGAAGATATCGAACAGCATGTATTTATTTCCACCTTTACCATTAAAAGCGGATCCCCCTCAGAAGCACCAACAAACACAAGCTCACTTTAAGGCAAACACTTTTAAGCGCTGTTTAATTCTGGATTTGGATAGACCAGATGGCGTTGATTCGTTTTCTAAAACAGCACCTCAGACACTACTGCTGGCTGACTACAGGTTTGGGGTTTTTTTTTTTTTGGCTTAGTCATTTCAAAAGAGTGGGGAAAAAAGGCTGGTGAAAGAAAAACTGTTTATTAGATGCAATAACGTTAGTGAGAACAGGGCCTAACGTCTTTCTTGAAGCTCCACATGCATTAAGTGTCAACTATAAATAGATTTTAGAAAAATACGAAATGTCATTCTTAACCCTTTGATGTTGCAGCCATTTTTGCATGTTTTGCCATGTCCTCGGTTTTACCCAAGTGTTTGGTATCACGTTATTCAGCAGAAATCCTGCTTTCATAAGGTTAATTATTTCTTAAATTAAACGTAGTGTATAGATATACCACATCCAGAACCTACCCATAAATAACATGCGTTAAAAAAAAAAAAAAAAAAAAAAAAAAAAAAAAAAAGAAGAGTTCAATCTTGAAGCAGCGCAACTAAATATAGTGAACGAACTATATTTAAGGACAATTAAAAAACAGGCGTCCATTATTGGAGTCAAGATGACGGTCATCAACCGACTGCCTGTTATTCTAAACGCTGAACTTACACCGGTTATGGTGTAAGTTTTTGGAATTTGTGTAGCACTATACTTACTCTCTGCTGTCAGAATTTGTCATAAAGTCAAACATTTAAGATGAGATGTTGATCTCCTGGTCTAAAGTCACCATAAATGTGAAAGACGTTTTGAAAAAAATCCTATAACTGATTACACATGATGAAACACAATGTTAATTATTCAAATGCACGTCATTGTTTGAACATACAGTATATAAAACAGGAACTATTTTTTAAAATAAAAAAAAAAATAATTCAAATCATTCCAATAATCACTTACAACCATTAGGGCAATATCCTCAACACACTGGGCAACGGTAGTGTCAGGGTAGTGTAGTGTCTATAAATACATACATTTTTTCTTTTTATATTCTAAATCGTATATTTCGCAATCCCGGCAGGATACATGTCCATCCAAGGTATCATTTGTAAGAGCTCCCCCCCTCTTTCGGTAGGTGGTTACATTTTGCTTCTAGCCTGAACACTCACGGAGATATTCCAGCAGACATGAACTGTGCATTTTCCCGGCGCCCACGACATGGTGACTCTGAAAGGTTAATTAATAAAAACAAAAGGCCAATAACTTGGCATTTATTTTCCTAGAACAGCACACACCATCATGTTTTATCCCTTAGATGATTTACGTCGACCACTAGACACTCTTATGTGTCACCAGTTTGATCATAAGTTTAAATTCACGTTTGCTATATAAATCCGACGCCATAAACCAAACAAGTGCCATTTGTTTTCAATCATGCATTTACAGGAAACTTCTGGCTGGTAGCGACGGATTAATTTGCTACAAAAAAAAACTCCCAAAACCTCAAGACAATCCCTCCGAGCGCCACATTCGCTGCCAACAGGCCTCAACAGTCTCCAAGGCCAACAAAGTAAGAATGGATGGCACGTGGTGAAGAAATCCTGTTAGGCCCTCTGTTGATGGGCACAGACTTTGTGGCTGTGGAGACAATGCCTGTGCTCTGTTGCACCGGGGTCATTTTCATCAATTAGCCCACATTGCGCTCAAAGGCTAATCCGATCGCACGCAGCAGCCTTTCTCACGCCTGCTAACACTGAGAGAATTAGCCTCGCAGGCTGTCGGAGCTGGCGACCCAGACTCAACAACGTGGCCTTCAAAACAGATGGCGAGAGAAACACGAAAAGGGAGGATTCAGAAGTGCATGGAGTGCAAGGAGAAACGGTAGTATGACAGAAAATCCACGACTACTTCAATTTGCTCACCGGGCGCTGAAGTGAACCTTTTCGCAAGCTCACGTCCTGAAGGCTATAATTCAAATAACGTAGCAGCTCCTTGCGATTTTCTGAATGAACGCTGTGGGATTCTAAATATAGAAAGCGTAGAGTGGCCAACCAGGACCAGCCTATCATTTACAAGCTGCACTGCAATCCGTCAGCGTAGTTCAGTCTGACTGCAAGTGAATGAAGTCTCGCACTAGCTGCGTGGATGTAAACAGTGTATATCATGGTAAACATCTGGCAAGTGCACTGACAAGCGCTCAGCCCAAATGGGAGCACGGAGTATCAAATGCCCACTTATAGCCAAGAAAAGTTTTATTCTAGTGACAAATCCGAGGCACAGCGAGATAACTCTCCTCTGGGGAAGAGATCTCGCTGATTCATTGAAGATGAGGTGAACGTCATGCTAGCCAGACCGTGAGTCACTTTTTCCAGGGCTAATGTGCGCCGAAAACTGAAGAATTAAAACTTCGGTTCAGCCGAGGGAAAGAGCGCAGTTCGGATCCAGTGATGCATTCTAGTGCGAACTGTGGCACAAGACTTCATAACTATCACTGGATGCAATAAATAAGGCACTCCTTCACTTTTGTCTTGTCTTTATGTGGATAACAATAGGAGACTTTGGCTGAACACACAGACTGGCCCAGTGAGCTGGGCTATTAAAGAGGCATTAATCCAAGGTTAGCTCCCGCTCCGCCTAGCTGACAGCTGCTTTCTCCCTTACGTGCATGGAGGTGTCTTCTATGAGTGGCACTGGAATTAAACTAGATGGCTCAGAGCTATATTATCCAGACGTGAGAAGGATTGAATCACGTAAGGCATAAAAAACATTCCAGGGTACGCTGATATAGGAAAATAATCAGCCGTAAGGTGGGGTGTGATGTGATACTACCAAAAAGTTGATGTTTTTTTTTTTCTCAATTAAGAGTATAGTGTGGGATTTTTTATTTTTATACCATACCGATTGCTTCTTATCCATTTCACGTTGTGAAACGTCCATGAAAAAATTTGTAAATGAACCATTTTTCCATCGTTTTCTCTCGAAGGTAATGGGACCAAAAACATATCCAAGCAGAAGACGTCACCATATCAATGATTATACTGTACGTTTTCCTTCTTCACCATGTCCATGTATTATTAGTCTTAGATTATGTAGCGTATCTGCCTTGCAATGCATGTAAATATGTTATTACTAGAAAAAACCCAATTATAGATTTCTAAAACGAGGTCATTAAAGAACACGTACCGTAATTTCCGGACTACAGAGCGCATCAGAATATGCACCGCACCCACTCAATTTTAAAAGGAAAAAAATATTTTGACATATATTAGCCGCACCAGACTATAAGCCGCAGATATATACGTTGTGAAATGAGATATTTACACAAGAAAGTTTTTATAAATGTTTATTTACATACCTTAATGTGGTATTAACTGAAATATTTCCCGCTCTATAGTACATTAGGCATGGACAAGTAAGTGATGTGGCGTACTGTATCAACCTAACATCTTGATTTATACTCCTCACCTCCACTCCGAATTTATTTTAGTACCCAGGTCTGATTTTTTTCCACCATCCAGAACGTCCATTTTAGTCCTGGGTAGGCACGGAACTGTAAGTGAGCCGTCCTGGGGCCCATTAGAGATCTTTTCACAGCAATTAGCCATGCAGAAGCCCCAGGGACATAGATAAAGCTGGCACACTGGAAGTCATTACAGCAAGTGCCTTAGAGCTGTGTGTGGATTCTAGGCTCCTCACTTACACGCACACGACTGCAATAAGACTGCAATAAGACGGCAATAAGACCGGGCCTGTAGATGCAGATTACTGTCAGGAAAACTGAACGGTACTTTGTAAACAAAGCAAATGGATACGGTGTAAAATGCTCACCAAGGCAACAAAATACCGTAAATACCTTACCCACGTGATCGTCTATGGGTAATTTCACAGAAGTTATACATGTAACTAATGTGATCAGTGCAATTGGTACAGAAATCTTTACAAATGCTCCACACTGTGACATGGCAACTTAAGTAAGCTGTATACAGTAAGTAAGTAGCTAGTGTGTGTGTGTGTGTGTGTACATAGTACTGTGGAAAAAAGGTTAGGCACAAGGAAATTCTGGCTATTCTGAAAAGAACTTGCCTTAAAAAAAATTAATAAATTAATATGTTGGGTTTTTTTATTGAATGTATACAAGACTGTCTTAACTGTAGCAAGTTCTGCAAGAAGCCTGGAATAATCTAGCAGCCAAGTGATGTATGAAAAACAAAATCTCATAGGTTCTCATAAAAGATTTTTATTTTTACAACCAAATAAATCAGATTGATTAATGCTCGTCTCAGTCTCAGATGCTCCGCCCACTAAAGACAAAAAAACGTCTGGAATCTTTTGCACACTTTTCTGGCCACAACATTCAGAATGTTAACGACTGCACTGTGACTGGGACTTTGGGCCATTTTCCAATACAGGTGCTCCCCGAGTTATGATGCGATTTTTCGAAGTTATGATGATGATTGCGATATGCTAAAAATTGTCAGATATTTAGAAAAAATTTATGATTCGCTGGCAGGCCAGTGTAACAATGTATGATGTATAATACATTTGGACGATGCCCGGATGTACACGGACTACACCCAGAAGTATATGGACGGCACCCGGAAGTACACATCACTCACTTTGCATAATGCCTAACTCCTGCAAGTCACGGAGTTAACGTGTGTATCGGTGTACTGTACAGCGCGTTACCGCGTGGTTTTTTGCATGCTTCAAGAGCTAATTTTAATTCAAAAGCATGTCTTCTAATCACCCCAGCATATCACCTACAGGAAAAGACTCCTGGGTAGGCTAGGCTAAGCTAGGCTAAGCAGTGGTTCGACATACGATATTTCCCTCTTACGATGGGTATAGTGGAAGGCATCACCATCGTAACTTGTGGACTATATGTATTTGTATCTGAACACTGACACAATAAGCATTTCAGAACAAGATAACACACAGGATTAAAAAGAAAAAAATAGTTCAAACAATTTGACCTTTACAAGTCTTTTTTTTTTTTTTTATACATGCAACGCACTTAGTAATTGCACTAGTAAATGAGTCGACAGTAACCTTGTGTGATTTCCAAAGGCTGCCGGTTTGTTTGGTTAGCTTCACTGTCAGTCAAATTGCTTCTTTCTGTTGCAGGAGGAGGGTGTTGGTCCCGTGTAGTCGCAATCCCAGTCACAGTTGTACACATGCAGGCAATTCTGGATCTTTTTTTTTTTTTTTTGAAAGTGCCATGCTGAACAAATTATTTTTCAAATCCAGCCTTCAAAACAAGTTTTGGGTGACTAAATAGAGAGCTAGTTTACGAATGCATGTTGCACCATTACCCAGATGTCTAAGGCAACATGACATTAACAATTTACTCAATTCCCATATACATCGTTATCTTCTCGTAATCACAAACAAATTAACTGGCTTTTAAATACTGGTCAGCAGTAATTAAGATAAATAACTGTTTACGCTTTAAGGCTTGTGTATGTTGCGTTTAAAGCAGACGGAAGACTCCGTCTGGTAGGTAGCGAGATTACGATCAGCAGCATATGAACTGTGCACAGACCGTCCAGTGTATCAGTGAATTCGGAGACAAACCGGAGGAATGTGAGGAAGCCAAGAGGACAGAGGAACCTGCCGGGCAATCTTAGAAAAATATTATTCTCCGGTCTAGTCTGACCACAGCGGTCAACTGGACTAACTCACCATGACATTTAGGTCCCTGACCCCCCCACCCCCTTCCCCCATCACCTCATCAACTGCCCCTACCAATGGCAAGCCAAGCAAGACCCACGGGATGAGGACTGGGGGGGATGGGGTGAGGTGCAGACCTCCCGTTTCTCAATTTCATCCCTTGGGGAGTCAGGCTTGTGTACCGTTTCACAAACAAGCCAAAGGCTAAAGTTCCAGGATGTGGGAGGAAGCTAGGGAGGGGGAGTGTGTGACGAGTGAAGACCAAACAACAGAGCAATTCTCCGGGCCTATCCAGGAATACAGTGTACAAAATAGTAAAGATTTGTTGTTTGGGTACCATAGGATAAAAGTATGCTCCTGGTCTTTTGCAAGCACCAAGTGAATGGAATACTTCCCGGGTGTAGGAGTTTTGAGCATGAGGGTACATTCAGGAGAAAACCAAAATATTTTCCACAAGATTTCCAAGCGATGAAAAACCTGGGATGCTTGCTGAGATTTGTAGTTGTTGGTTGGCATGTCACCACACTCGAACAATCATTTGTGACTGGCTTAGCATCGGCATGTCCCGAGTATTTGTTTGGATGTGTCTGGAGCCAAACGTGACACTGTGTTTGGTTGTACATCATCGTCTACAGCCAATCACGGGAATGATGGACTGCACCAAACAATCCATGTAGCAAAGGCAGGATCAGGCTAAGCTACGTGTGATGTGGTGATGACATTAAATGCTTAACCAAGCACATACACATTTTCGAGTCGGAGATGGAACAGCTGCACACTGCTAAAGGTCTGGGACTTTTGGCACTCTGGAACATGTTAACAAACTTCTGGTGAAACAAGAGACTATCCTTTCCTGTTTTATGGGACCTTAACATGAGCTGAACAGTAGTAGATCAATCTGCCACTTTGTCCAAAAGCTAACAGTCGGAGAGTGTGTTTGTGCTCATAGGTTGCCAGAAGAGCCTTCGTGCAAACATAAAGCCACCTCAAAACGGATGACAATAGTTTACGCAGCCTGGGTGATTAGCTTTAGTTAGCTAGATTAATAGGTAGCTGGATGGGTGACACTCCCAAAGCTACTGTATGTCACAGCGTAGCACACTTGGAGGGGGAAGCATTATCTGCCCTCTTTCCAATTTATCGTCCTGATTGACAGGGGATCGTGTAATGACGTCTTTCCTACTCAGAAAGCATGAACAATGTTGCTCTCATGACCTTGTCGGATTTAAGCTCAAAATTTCCTGATGAAAGAGCAAAGTGTTGGCCCACTAAAGTGCCACAAAGCTACTGTTTGCTTTTTGACCCTCCGTGTAATCCCAGCGTTGCTTTCCGATGAAACGTTGGTTCACTTTCAGGAACCCCACTCTGTACATGAAATGAATTTACCAAGTCCAAAGATATAGCATGCATATATTATCCTATATTAACCAAAGCTCGGGTAATAACTGAAACCACCACGAAAGCCATTCAAATTTGTGGGTTCCAGGATTTTTGATTGGTCTGGAACGTTCTGCAGAAGTCAGAGGTCAGTTCCAGACACCAGTTCCAGGAGGAAGAGCTTTCCCAAACTGCTCCGAGATCTCTGCACCACATATCGGTCATCTCCCTAGGAGTCTGTCACTGCCAGATCGAGGACCTAAGTAGAGGATATTAACCTCTACTGTTGGCCTGGTTTCCCCTGGAGATGTTTAATAACCGGTGAGAAATCTGCTACTCAGCTCCAGTTTCAGGCCCTGACAGCTGCTTCTTTGAAGAGCACTGTAGCCATGGACCCGGCCCTGTCTCGGCCTAATCAGAAAGCTCTATCTCTGGGCTATTGACTTGCATGGGCTTGGGAGCACACAGCCCATGGCTGGATGATTTGGCCGTTTCATTTAGGGCGGCTTTGTGCAGAGACACTCTTCATTTCCTCCTCAAGTGCACAAGCGAGGGCAGACATCCAGCATCCCACAAGCCCCAGACACAGCCCTGCACTGACCTTCCCAGGTCTCTAGCGAGATCGAGCTGAAGTGTGTTTGTGCGTGCATGTCTCAGACAGAGATATTGAGTTCAGAGATTGCCGATTTATCTGAACAGACGAGCTGCTAATATAACTCTGGATCCTGGTGCTTTAGGTCTTCAGAGGAAGCGAATATGATCGGATCCACTTAGGAGGGATACAGGCTTCATACCCTCGCAATCCTCTGGAGCATTAGCAGTGCCTGTGTTGAACTATGATCAAAAGAAGGACCTCTACGTCGAATCTACAAACCTGAGTTAGAAAGAGACACTTGTCTCCTCTGCAATTATTGTGTGGATATTGCCTAGTAAAATTCAACAAGGGTTGAAGAAGCAAGAGATACATAATGGAGCATACACTGAAATGATCAGTGACACAGTGTTTGTTGCTTTGATCATCAGGAGCACACAAGATTTAAATTGAGTCAATGACTATGAGACTGAGCATTTTTATACTGAAGTTTATACCATAGAGTATAACATCTGACAGATGCCATGATATAAACGGTTGAGTTCATGGTAGAACAAATGAGATAAATTTGTCAGTTTGTCAAATGTAAACATCGCACTGCTACTCAAATCAGTTTGCTAGCTACACTAACATTAGCTGATGGCATTTTAAATATAAGTTTAATGTAAATGTGGGGCGGCACAGTGGCTAAGCGGTTAGCACTGTTCCCTCACAGCAATAAGGCCCTGGGTTCGACTCCTGGGGTCGACCTGGGCACCTTTCTCTGTGGGTTTCCTCTAGGTATTCTGGTTTCTTCCCAAAGCCATGCACATTAGGTGGATTGGCTAGCCCATTGTGAGTGTCTGTGTATGAGTGTGGGGCTAGCGGTCTCACGCTACAGAATGCAGTTAGCTATGGAAATGGTAACCGAGCCCCGTGGGGGCCACTTGCCACCTAATGTGCCGGACGGAATGGACAGGACCCAAGAAGAAGAATCTAAACGTATTTTAATCTTGTACACTAATCAGGGAAGATAAGCAAGAGAGACCTAACTGTAAACCAAACTATTTAATTCAAATCTAACAGCTTCTCTTTTAAATCAAACAGTTTTTCCTTTTTCAACTTTTCATGCAAAATGAGTTACAGAAATACTCACCAAACATGGAACGCTAAAGTAACATTAGCATAGCCATGGTTCTCCTAAGGCTAGCTATGGAAAAACCTTCTGCCAACGTTTAGAGAACGTTCTGTCCAGATTGATGTTATGGGGACATTACAACCAAACAGGAACGTTCTTCAAAAGGTTCTTCAAAAACGTGGTTTCCCACGTTTGGAGAATGTTAGGAGAATATTCCGTAAACCCAAACATGCGTTATATTTATGTAAAACAAACTTTCCTGGTAAACCACGAGACAACCAAACAAACCCTCGCAGAACATTCCTATAACCAAATAATAAAATTCCCGGAACATTCTGGGATCCAAAAATTGTTTGCTGGGTATGACTTTGCAAATATCAAACCACGATGCTAATAATAATGGACCCAATCCAATACAATTCACCCAAAATTGATGCAAATGGCCTGAGTGTTTAATTTTAGATCCAGTCACGTAGCATAATTTTCCAATTACTTTCTTCTGCTATTAATAATAGACTGCATAATTTTTTAATGATGGTAACCTTCTCAGATCCCACATTCACGTTTATCACTAAAAGCAATTACTTGCCGATATAACCAAAATATCGCTGATTCATGGCCTGATGGAGTCAAGACACCCAAAAAAAAAGCAGTGCCGTGTTTTCTTTTTAAATTAGACAGGCACATGGTTGATCATGCAACCGTCATCCATCACTGAATGTACACATTCGCCTTTGCAGTCTGTAGCCCATTTCGCTCAACTCTACCTAAACATGGTTCATCTGGCAAAGATGAAAAAGACCACCCTAATCATCCATCCACACGCTGCTTGGGAGGAAACTAAATTCAGTACAACTCCACTCCTAGCACAGGGTTAATGAGCAGACAGTAACCAGGGACCAAAGGATTGGCGTGTCATTAAAGAGACCGAGCTTGTCTCAAAAATAAATGCTCGGCGTGAGAGAGCTCGGTCGTGCATCGGCCTCGCCCAAGAGCAATTACGTGCAAATGGGACGGTTTGGTTGCTATTTTTCCATCTTAAAAGATCATCTATTCATCGCCACGTTTACGTTCAGCCCCCTCCCCACTTTCCAATTTGCCAGGCGTGGATGACAGTTGTTGATGGATTGGGCTTTTGGTGGCTGAAGCAGACTTGGAAGGAGATTGCTACCAGATGAGAAGACCTTCGTTGCTGTCTCCTCATTTCTGACGGTAGACCCCCATTTTCCCCTTGCTTTGATGAGAGTGATGGTAAACTCCCATGCGCCCCCACTACCCTCCTCCTCTAACCCCTCCAACCCCCTCGACTCAATGCAGTGGTAGACTGCTGGAAATTGGGGAGAGAGAAAAAAAGAAAAAAGCCTCCCCAAACTTAAATTAATATGAACAGAATCCAAAGACAGCAGTGAGGATGGCGAGCGAGCTAGCTGTAGAAAATGAAACAGTTGTCCAAACTGAAAACCCCATCCTGGAGGAGCCACGTCTGTTCTGCGAGCCTAGCCAGGAGGCCGGAGACACACATCATGCGGTAACATTTAGAGCGCAGGATTTTTTTGGGGTGGTGTGGGTGGCGGGTGGGGGTTCTCACGTATTCATAAGGTTTATTGTAATGAAACAGATTGTGGCTGTATGAGATGTAATGAACTGTTAAAGAGAGAAACTTATGGATAGCAAAGAGTTGTACTTCATAAGGGGGTCGGCAGAGATGGAAAGAGGTGGCAGATGCCTGCAGCTTTGTAATGAATGACTTTTGAGCGAGTTGGGAAAAGAGAAGACCCGAGGTTCTGGTTATTAAGTCTGGAATTTTTATAATAGAGCGGGTGCCTTTGAGTGCCTGGAACAAGCTGAGCTAATCTCCTCATGAGTAATGGGACTTACTTTTACAGCGAGAGAACTGCTATGGCAGAAAAGTCATATTTTAGGGCATGTGCACGCACTTAGACAAGCACAAACACACACACAAAATTATATATATATA